>MCJB01011177.1:0-94507 GCA_002018475.1 Nicotiana obtusifolia | reverse complement strand
ATGGATGAACTAATGACGAAGTGCATTCATTAACAGAGAGACAGAAGAAGAGACTTGACCACATAAAGGTCATATGTGAAATGAATAACAAAATTAACTAATATCGACACTGAACAATACAGAATCAGTGAATAAACTTACGATCCAAAGACAGCAAACAATTTTTAAATCACTACGGTTCATCAGGATTCGACTCAATCACTTAATGAATTAGCACAAGCAAACCAGCAAAACAGGAACAATAGCACAAACGTGCGCATCGATTAAACAGATTTGAGTAATAAGCATTCGTTACATTGCTTAACCACAGCGAGTTTGAGCATACCTATGTAGCCAAGGAACAGCTCCTAACGAGACAGCGGACAACAGAAAGACAGCAGCAGCAAACGAGCAATCCCCGCGACTCCGATTACTTCAACAAACAAACGATCAATTTAATTTTTCAGACTTCAGAACCTCTGGTTCCACTCAAATTTTCAGACCTCCAAGTTTCTGCTCTCGAAATGACCTCTCTATTTTTGCTCTCTTTTTCCTCTCACTCTGTCCAAATCCCCCGTCTAGACCTCAACTCCGTTTTTTATTACTCACGAAACAGACCTCTCCCTTTGTTTTATATTTTTTTTTTGTTAATTAAAACAAATCATTACTTTTGATCCCCACTCCCCCCACGTTCTGACAGATTGAGCAAAATCAAATCCCAACAGAAATCTGTTGGGATTTTTCTAAAATTACCCCTTCCCCCTTTTAGTGTCTTTTATTTACGCTTACCCCCTTTAGTTGTCTATGACCCCTTTAAATAATAACCATTTAATAACTAACCCTTTCTTAATTTACGGACTAGCCCGTCAAAACAAAAAAAGTGGCCATTTTTGTAAGACCCTAAAATTCTGAAAATTGAAACTAATTGAAGAAAGGGGTAGAAGATGAACATTTAATTAAAGAGAAAAGAATGAAACAAAAATTAAAGCGAAAAATACCTCGGCCTAGTTTCTTTATCCGTAACGATTTTGTGACAAAAATAAAGTTTAAACCGTGTGTTCTTGTCAAGCACACACGGTTAAAACTTACTTTTGTTCAAAACTTCATTTTATTCTTCCAAAGTTCCGATTTTTACATTGATTCCTCGGGTTTTTGGGTTTTTAGTGGATAAAAGGGTCGATTGAAGTGGGGGAGGTGACAGGGTGTGTTAGGGGGTGATTGGGGTGTAATTCTTGGCCGGATTAATGGCCGGCAAATGGCCGGGACAGCCATGGCTTGGGCGAGAGTGAGTAGGCGGCTAGGGTTCATGGGGTTTGAGGAAGGTGAACTGAAGAAGGGGGTGGGGTGTTTGGAACAGATATATAGGTAAAGGATGTGGGGTTCTGAGCCGTTGATCTTTACTGAAATCAACGGCCCAGATGAGCCCTCTAATATGAAACGACGTCGTTTGGTTTTTCAAAAGGGAGAGATGCCTTGGGCTATCCAATTTATTTCCGGACTGGGTTATGAATTGGGCTGTTTCCAATTTAAAATTTGGCCCAGTCTAGTTCTTCTTCCCCTTTGTTTCATTTGTTTATCTGTACTACTTATTATTTTAATTAATTTTAACCACTAAAAGACTTAATAATAAAACCCTATTTTATCTAAGATGTGACATTAATTTAAATACTATTTATAAAATTATAAAAACCCTTGAATCTAAGAAATGAAAGTTAGAATTAAAGGAAATTGTAACATGAATCATTTTTGTGATTTTTCAATTTTATAAAACAACTAATTACTAACTTAATCCTAAGAATGTAAAATAAATCCTAAATGCAATGCATGATATTTTTTGAGTATTTTCATGAATTAATTAACTAACAATTGAGTAATTAAATATCTAATAAAATCCTAAAAGGACTAATAATTAATTAAAAATTATTTAATGATTTCTATAAAGGTAATTCGGGTGCGGTAAAAATCACGTGCTCACAATGGCGAGGTGATGTCTATTGTTCCTTAGGTCAATTTTATGGTCCGGAAAAATTTTAGAAGATTCGGGTCCAGTCGCCCGAACCCATGCAGATAACGTGGGCTATAACACACGAAAATCTAGGAATCGTGTCGAATTCCAATTTTGTGGCCCTACAAAAAGCGAGCAACGGCCATGACGAGGCGATGGCTATTATTTCTTAGGTCGTTTTTTATGGTCCGGCAAAAATTTTAGGCGATTCTGGTCCAAACGTCTGGACCTAGTGGCGGACCCAAGATTTTATTCAAGCGGGGCCAATTAAGTGAAATTTGTATGTTGATTTTTTCTTTTTCCAGTAATGCCCATGAAATTTTTTTCATTTTGAGGTGGTTTATTACATATAAAACAATTAAAAGACATAAAAACAAAAATACACTAATTTGCACGTACAAGTAAATTTTAAATGATAATATACAAATAGCAACAAATATAACATAAATTGTAACTCCATATGACACAAATAATAAGTTTTAAAGGAAATATGAGCTAACAATTTTAATATAGTACTTTAGATAGAAGTAGTTTAAGATAAAAAGATAAAAGAGACGAAGCTAAATTAAGAAAACATACGGTATCTGCTTACAGCCTGTGAGCCGCCCTTCACAGTTATGTTAAGTGGGTTCATTTATATTAAATCTACGTTTTTCTAGTGTAATTTACTCATGCAAATAACATAATTCTTCGACAAAGCCGATTCAGTTGAACCCGCTTGCTCTCAGCATGGATCAGCCCATGCTCGGACCAATACAGATGGCGTGGGTTATAGCACACGAAAATTTGGGAATCGTGCGGAATTTCAGTTTTATTTTCTTAAAACGCCAAAAAACGAGGAACGGTCAAGGCGAGACGATGACTATTGTTCCTTAGGTCGTATTTGATGGTCCGGCAAAGTTGTAGGTGATTCAAGTCTGGTCGCCCGGATCCATGCAAATCGCGTGGGCTATAGCACACGAAAATTTGGGAATCGGGTATAATTCCAATTTTATGGCCCAAATACGTCAAAAAACGAGGAACGATCATGGCGAGCCGATAACTATTGTTCCTTAGGTCGTTTTTGATAGTCCGACAAAATTTAAGGCAATTCGGGTCCTGTAGCTCGGACCCATGCTGATGGCATGGGCTATAACATAAGAAAATATGAGAATCAGGCGTAATTCCAATTTTATGGCCCTAAAACAGCAAAAAAGAGGAACGTCGTGGCAAAGGGATGACTATTGCTCATTAGGTCATTTTTTATGGACCGGCAAAATTTTAGGCTATTCAGGTTCGGTCGCCCGGGCCCATGCAGATGGCTTGGGCTATAGCATAGAAGTATCAGGGAATCGGGCGAAATTTCAGTTTTATGGTCCTAAAGCGCCAAAAAATGAGGAACTGTAATGGCAACGCGATGACTATTGTACCTTAGGCCGTTTTTGATGGGTCGGCAAAATATTAGGCGAACCAGGTCTTGTCGCCCGAACCAATACTGATGGCGTGGGCTATAGCAAACGAAAATCTGAGAATCGGGCGAAATTAAAGTTTTATGGCCCTAAAACGCCAAAAAATAAGGATCGGTCATGGCGATGCGATGACTATTGTTCCTTAGGTCATTTTTTATGGTCCGACAAAATTTTAGGCAATTCGGGTCCGGTCGACCGGACCCATACAGATGGCGTGGGCTATAGAATACGAAAATCTAGGAATCGTGCGGAATTCAAATTTTATGGCCCTAAAACGCCAAAAAGCGAGGGACAAGGGGATGACTATTGCTCCTTAAATCGTTCTTGGTGGTCCAACAAAGTTGTCGGCGATTGAGTCCGGTCGCAGGACCCATGTAGATCGCATGGCTATAGCACAAGAAAATCTGAAAATCGGGCGGAATTCCAGTTTTATGGCCTTAAAACGCCAAAAAACAAGGAACGATCATGACGAGGTGATAACTATTTTCCCTTAGGTCGTTTATGATGGTCCAGCAAAACTTAAGGCGATTCAAGTCCGGTCGCTAAGACGCATACTGATGGCATAGGCTATAGCACAAGAAAATATGAGAATCAGGCGAAATTTCAGTTTTATGGCCCTAAAACGCCAAAAAAGAGGAACGTTCATAGCAAGGGGATGCATATTGTTCATTAGGTCGTTTTTTATGGACTGACAAAATTTTAGGCTATTTAAGTCTGGTTAGCCGGGTCCGTGCAGATGGTTTAGCCTATAGCGTAGGAAAATATGGGAATGGGACGGACTTATAGTTTTATGGTCCTAAAACGCCAAAAAAAGCGAGGAACGGTAATGGCGAGGCGATGACTATTGTTTCTCAGGCAGTTTTTCATGGGCTGGCAAAATCTTAGGCGAAACGGGTCCTATCGCGCGGGCCCATGCAAATGACGTGGGCTACAGCAAACGAAAATCTGGGAATCAGGCAAAATTAAAGATTTATGGCCCTAAAACGCTAAAAAAACGAGGAACGGTCATGCCGAGGCGATGACTATTGTTCCTTAGATCATTTTCTATGGGCCGACAAAATTTTAGGAGATTCGAAACCGGTCGCCCATGCCCATGCAAATTGCGTGTGTTGAAGCACACGAAAATCTAAAAATCAGACAGAATTTCATTTTTACGGCACTAAAACGTCAAAAAAAAAAAAGAGTAACGGTCATGGAGAGGCGAAGACAGTTATTCCTTAGGTTATTTTTTATAGGACGGCAAAATTTTAGGCGATTGGGGTTTGGTCGCCCGGGCCCATGCAAATGAAGTGGGCTATAATACATGAAAATTTAGGAATCAAGCGGAATTCCAGTTTTATGGCTCTAAAACGCCAAAAAAAGGAGGAACGATCTGGCGAGGTGATGAATATTGTTCTTTAGGTCATTTTTGATAGGCCGACAAAATTTTAGGCGATCCCGGTCTCGACCCATACAGATGGCGTGGGCTATAGCACAAGAAAATCTAAGAATCAGGCAGAAATCCAATTTTATGGCTCTAAAGCGCCAAAAAATAAGGAACAGTAATGGCGAGGCGATGAATATTGTTGCTTACGTCATTTTTTATGGGCCGACAAAATTTTAGGCTATCCGGGTCCGGTCGCCCAAGTCCATGCAGATGGCGTGGGCTATAGCACAAGAAAATCTGGGAATCGGGCGGAATTCTAGTTTTATGGCCCTAAAACGCCAAAGTAAAGAGGAACGGTCATGGAGAGGTGATGACTATTGTTCCTTAGATCGTTTTTGATAGTCCGAAAAATTTTTAGGCGATCCCAGTCCGATTGTGCACGCCCATGCAGATGGAGTGGGCTATAGCACACGAAAACCTAGGAATTGAGTGGAATTCTAGTTTTATGGCCCTAAATCTCAAAAACGAGGAACGGTCATGGAGAGGTAATGACTATTGTTCCTTAGGTCAATTTTGATAGGCCGGCAAAATTTTAGGCGATCGGGGTCCTGTTACCCGGGCCCATGCAAATGACGTAGGTTATAACACGCGAAAATATGGGAATAAGGCAGAATTCCAATTTATTGCCCCTAAAACACCAAAAAATAAGGAACAGCCATGGCGAGGCAATGACTATTGTTCCTTACGTCGTTTTTGATGTGCCGGTAAAATTTTCAGCGATCCGGGCTCGATCGCTTGAGCCCATGCAGATGGCGTGGGTTATAGCACAAAAATAATTTGGGAATCGGGCAAAAATTCAATCTTATGGTGCTAAAATGCCAAAAAATGAGGAATGGTCATGGCGATGAGATGACTATTGTTCCTTACGTCGTTTTTGATGGGCCGGCAAATTTTAGGTGATCCGGGTCCGATTGCCCGAGCCCATGCAGATGGCGTGAGTTATAGCATAAGAAAATTTGGGAATCTGGCGAAAATCCAGTCTTATGCCCCTAAAACGCCAAAAATGAGGAAGGGTCATGACGAGGCGACGACTATTGTTCCTTAGGTAATTTTTTATGGGGCGGCAAAATATTAGGTCGTTTTTTATGGGCATGCAGATGGCGTGGCCTAAAGTTTTGTGGGCCCATCAGAAACGGTCTAATAAATAATAGTTATTGCTTTGCCATGACCAAACCTCATTTTTTGGCTTTTAGGGCCATAAAACATGAATTCAGGATGATTTTTAATTTTTTATGTGTTAATGTTCACGTTATCTTCATGAATTCGGACGACGGGCTGTAAATCGCCTAAAATTTTATGGGCCCATCGAAACGGCCTAATAAATAATAGTCATCGCTTCGCCATGATCAAACCTTATTTATTGGCGTTTTAAGACAATAGAACAAGAATTAAGTCGATTTCTAATTTTTCGTATGCTAATGTCCATACCAAATTCATGAATTCATGTGATGGGCTCCGAATCGCCTAAAATTTTGTGTTCCCATCAGAAATAACCTAATGGACAATATTCATTGCTTTACTATGATCAAACCTCATTTTTTGGCATTTTAGGGCCATAAAACATGAATTCAGGATGATTTCGTATTTTTTGTGTGCATTTATGTCCACATCATCTTCAAGAACTCGAGCGATGAGTTCCAAATCGCCTAAAATTATGTGGGCTCATCATAAATATCCTAATGAACAACAACTATCTCTTCGCTAGGACCAAACCTCATTTTTTGGCATTTTAGGGCCGTAGAACAGAAATTCTGGTTGATTTCCAATTTTTCGTGTGGTAATGTCCACACTAAATCCATGAATTCAGGCGATGGGCTCGGAATCGCCTACAATTTTGTGGGTCTATCAGAAACGACTTATTGAATAATAGTCATATCTTCGTCATGACCAAAACTTATTTTTTGACATTTTAGGGCAATAAAAAAGAAATTTAGGACAATTTTCATTTTGTTATTTGCTAATTTCCACGCCATCTTCATGAATTTGGGAGACGGGCTCCGAATCACCTAAAATTTTGTGGATCTATCAGAAATGGCTCTATGACCATTTTTCATTTTTTGGTATTTTAGGGCCATAAAACAGAAATTTAGGATGATTTCTAATTTTTCTTGTGCTAATGTCTACGCCATCTTCATGAATTCGGCGACAGGCTCTGAATCGCCTAAAATATTTTGGGCTCATAGAAAATGACCTAATGAAAAATAGTTATAACTTCTCCATGAAACTTCTTCATCTCTTTGGCGTTTTAGAGCTATATAGTAGGAATTCAAGACGATTTCAAATTTTTTGTGTGCTAATGTCCACGCCATGTTCATGAATTGGGGTGACATGCTATGAATCTCCTAAAATAATTTCGGCACACAAAAAACGACTTAATGAACAATGGTCATCACTTCGCCAAGACCAAGCCTCGTTTTTTTGCAATTTAGGGCTATAAAACAGGAATCCATGATGATTTTAAATTTTTCGTGTGCTAATGTCTACGCCAAATTCATTAATTCGGGCAACGGACTTTGAATCGCCTATAAATTTTTGGGCCCATACGAATTGACCTAATAAACAATAGTCATTGCTCCGCCATGACCAAACCTAATCTTGGCATTTTAAGGCTAGAAAATGGGAATTCAGGATGAGTTCCTATTTTTTTGTGCTAATGTCCACGCCAAATTCATGGGCGACGGACTTTGAGTCGCCTAAAGTTTTATGGGCCAATCAGAAATGACCCAATGAACAATATTCATTGCTTCGCCATAACCAAAGCTTATTTTATAGCATTTTAGGGCCATAAAATAGGAATTCAGGATGATTTCTAATTTTTATGTGCATTGTCCACGTTATCTTCATAAATTTGAGCAATGAGTTCTGAATCTCCTATACATTAAAAAGTGGATATAATTATAAATTCATGTTGCATGATCCTAAGACACCAAAAAATAAATCTGAATTATCGGGAGGCTATAAGTATTGGTCACTAGGCCGTTTCCTATGGACCTACGAAATTTTAGACCAATCAGAGTCTGTCAAATTTTTTTACAAATTCAGCATGTACTAATACACATAAAAAAGTGAATATAATCATACATTCAGGTTGCATGACCTGAAACGCCATAAAATGAACAACAACGTTATGACGAAGGGATGAGTGATGGTCACTAGGACGTTTCCTATGGAGGTACAAAACTTTTAGCAAATCAGAGTCCTTAAAAAAATCTACATTATCAGCATGTGCTAATACACACAAAAAAGTGAATATAATCACAAATTCGTATTTTATGACCAAGAAACGCCACAAAATAAACCAAAATTCATGGCAAAGGAATCAATGGTGAAGGTGTTCAAAATATATAAAATATATCTTTGATTTATATGTACAATATAATTTTTGATGAAGGGTGTTCAACTAACCAATCTTCATTGTAGGTGGCCACGCCACTGGAAGGAATGAGTAATGGTTATATATCGTTTCGTATGGACCTATAAAAATTTTGGCCAATCTTAGTTCATCAAAAAAATTCTACAAAATTCGTATGGTAAAGCAATGAGTATGTCACTAGGCCGTTTTCTACGAACCTACAAAATTTTAGGCCAATTGTAGTCCACCAAATGTTTTTTACAAAATTATCATGTACTAATAAACACGAAAAGTGGATATATTCATAAATTCGTGTTGCGTGACACCATATCATAGCGAAGCTATGGGTATTGGTCACTAGGTTATTTCTTATGGACCAACGAAATTCCAGGCCAATCGAAGTCTGTCACAAAAAATTACCAAATGTACTAATACACACGAAAAAGTGAATATAGTCACAAATTCATATTGCATGACCCCAAATGCCATAAAATAAACTGGGAAGTCATGACAAAGCAATGAGTATTGGTCACTAGACTATTTCTTCTGGACCTATGAAATTCCAGGTCAATCAAAGTCCATTAAAGAAATTCTACAAAATTAGCATGTACTAATACACACGAAAAAGTGAATATAATCATAAATTCGTATTGCATGACCGCAAAACTCCATAAGACCCAAAAGTGCAGGCGAAGTAAAAGGTATTGGTCACTTGGTTGTTTCCATTAACCTACAAAATTTTAGGCCAATTTGAGTCTCTCTTAAAATATTTCTACAAAGTCAGCTTGTAATACACACGAAACAAATGGATATAATCATAAATTCGTGTTGCATGGCATTAAGACACAAAAAATGAATCCAAAAGTTATGGCGAAGCAATGAGTATTGCTTACTGGATCATTTACTATAAACCTACGAAAAATCAGGCCAATCCAAGTCTGTCAAAGAAATTCTACAAAATCAACTTTTACTAATACACATGAAAAAGTGGATATAATCACAAATTCGTGTTGCATGACCTCAAATCACCAAAAAATAAACCCAAAAGTTTAGTGTAGTAATGAGTATTGGTCACTAGGTCGTTTTCTATGGACCGACGAAAGATCATGCCAATCGGAGTCCGTCAAAGAAATTCTACAAAAATCAGCATATACTAATACACAAAAAAAAAATGGATATAATTAAAATTCGTGTGGCATGACCTTGAGACACCAAAAAGTGAACTTGAAAGCCATAGCAAAGCATATTGGCCACTAGGACGTTTCCTATAGACATACGAAATTTCAAGCCAATCGGAATCTGTCCAAAAAATTCTACAAAATCAACATGTACTAATATACACGAAAAAATGAATATAATTATAAATCGTGTTGCATGACCTTGAAAAAACATAAAATAAACTCAAAAGTCATGGTGAAGCAATGAGTATTACTTGGTCTACAAAATTTTACGTCAATTGGAGTCCGTCAATAAAATTCTATAAAATCAGCATATACTAATATACACCAAAACGTGGATACCACAAAACATTTAAAAATAATCCTAATGTTTTGGCGAAGTGATGGGGTATGATCACTAGGTCTTTTTTTATGGACCTACGAGATTTCAGGTCAATCAGAGTATATCAAAAAATTATGCAAAGTCAAAATGTGCTAATACACCCAAAAAAGTAGATATTCTTCAATTTCTGTTGCATGACCTTGAAAGACCATAAAATGAATCTGAGTATAGGTCACTGGGCCGTTTTTAATGGACTTATAAAATTTTAGGCTAATCAAAGTTTGTCATAAATATTCTACAAAATCAACATGTACTACTACACAAGAAATAGTGGATATAATCACGAAATCAGCTTGTATGATCATGAAACAACATAAAACGAACACGAAAGTTATGGCGAAGCAATGAGTACTAGTTACCATATCGTTTTTCATGGACCTACAAAATTTCAAACCAATCAGAGTCCGTCAATTTCTTTTTTACAAAATCAGCATGTACTAATACACACGAAAAATTAGATATAATGAAAAATTCGTATTGCATGACCCCAAGACACCAGAAAATAGACCCCAAAGTCATGGCAAAACGATGAGTATTGGTCACTACGCTATTTGCAATGGACTGACGAAAATCCAGCCAATCAAAGTCTGTCAAAACAATTCTACAAAATTAGCATGAACTAATACACACGAAAAAGCAAATATAATCACAAATTCATGTTGTATGACCCCAAAATACCATAAAATGAACCCAAAAGTCATGGCAAAACGATAAGTATTGGTTACTACGTCGTTTTCTATGAACCTATAAAATTTCATGCCAATCGGAATCTGTCAAAATTATTCGACAAAGTAAGAATGTACTAATACAGATGAAAAAATGAATATAATCATAAATTCGTATTGCATAATCCTGAAGCGACATAAAACCCATGGGTAATAAATGAGTATTGGGCACTAATCAATTTCCTATGGACCTACAAAATTTTAGGCCTATCGGAGTCCGTCAAAAAAATTCTATAATATCAGCATGTACTATTACACACGAAAAAGTGATTATAATCACAAATTCGCCTTTTATGATCATGAAATGCCATAAAATGAACCAAAAAGTCATGGCAAAGCTACTGGTTACTAGACCGTTTCTTATGGACATACAAAAACTCAAGCCAACCGGAGTCTGTCAATTTTCTTTTTTACAAAATCAGCATGTATGAATACATACAAAAAAGTATATATAAGAACAAAATCGTGTTGCATAACCCCAAGATACTAAAAAATGAACCCGAAAGTCATGGCGAAGCGATGAATATTAGTCATTAGGTTGTTTCCTATGAATCTACGAAAAAAATCAGGCCAATCAGAATCCATCAGAGAAATTCTACAATCAGCATGTACTAATACACATGAAAAAGTGTATATAATCACAAATTCATGTTTATGACTCGAAACGCCAAAAACAAACCCGAAAGTCATAGCGAAGCGATGATTATTAGTCATTAGGTCGTGTCCTATAGACCTACAAAATTTCAGTCAAATTGGAATCTGTCAAAGAAATTCTACAAAATAAGCTTGTACTAACACACACGAAAAATTAGATATAATCATAAATTCATGTAGCATGACCTTAAGACACCAAAAAATGAATCCAAAAGTCATGGTGAAGCGATGAGTATTGCTTTCTTGAATGTGGTAAACAAGGAGAATGACGAAACAAACAAGCAAGGAACACAAAACCTATACCTGCTAAGAAAACAACTACAAAGAAAACTAGGAGATTTGGCAAGAGCAGGGATGAATTGAAAGAGCTTAATGTGACTGTCAATCACTCTTGTCAGGAGGTTCCTTCCCAAACGTTTGATGTTTCTGCAAAGAACATTTTGAGTAATAATCAAGTAACTTCTAGCAACTCTTTGTGGAGTGATGAAGTGGAAAAGATGGAGAAGAATTATGTTGAAAACAAGGATGAAAGTATCAATCAAACGTAGGAAAGGGGGACCAACAGTTGATCTAAATCAGCGAGCTACAGTAAATCCTAGTCTGCTAAAAACTAGGGTTGAGGATAATAGAGGATCAAACAAGCTGCAGGATATGCTACTAGCTGGAGTTGCTAAAGGATCACAAAAACAGGCTGGAATCACTAGAGGATCAACAATTGAAGCTTCAGCTAAGAAGAAGGCCAATGGAACAGTAAACCCTAAGGAAATTGGCAAGGTTTTACATGCTCCTGGAGGTGTTCCGGTGGAGATATCAAGTGGTGGTCAGCTTGAAAATGTTTAAATGGAGGTCTTAGAAGATACAGTTGGATCAAATAACCAAACAGTTCAAGACAAGGTCACTGAATCCAATGGAACAGTAGTTCCTGCACTGGCAGCTACAGTAAACCCTACTCTAGGGACTGTTTACGAGCTACAATTCAAGGAGGTGCATTAAGCTTTGGGTGGAATGGAGGAGAAATCTAAAGTGTTTCAGGAGGATACAACATGGAACAAGATCAAATTGCACCAACGTCAAGCATGTGCTTCAGAGACTGGGCAAAACAATCAGGCAATTCAAGTTGTTGCTACTACAGTTGAGGTTCCTGCCACTCTAGCTAGGAAAACTTTTAGTGTTACAAGTGGCATATTGACAAAGGGCATACTTATAAATCATAGGGGTCAGAAGGAGTTGGGAATAGTAGCTAAAAATCATGAGCCAAAACCTTTGGCTCTTCAAGTTGTGATAATGACAAAGGTGAGCAGGAAGAACTAGGCGAAGACCTTGAGGAAGAATCAACAGTTACTAACTTTCAGCAAGTATCCAGGGAAGGGGACATCTCGCCTAGAAGTGTTTACAAAAAGAATCAGCTAGAAAACATGCAAAGAAGCGATAGGAGAAAACTGTACCTGTAAGGGTGCAACTAAAGAGAAGTGGGCTCTCTATTTCCAAGTAATCTTATGGATAATGCTCTAGTTTGGAATATGAGGTCTATATACAAAAATCTTTCCAGAGGTTGATTAATCTTCATAGAAAGTACAATTTCTATTTTATTGGATTGATGGATCCTTGACAAGATATCAACAAGCTGGAAGAATATAGAAGAAGACTAGGGATCCATTCTGCCTTTGCAAACATGAATGGTAAGATCTGGGCTTTTGTTGATGAGGATATTGATGTAGATATTATAATAGATATGGAACAACAAATGACTCTTAAGTTGTTTCATAAAAGCCTGGGGAAGGAACTAATTATTGCACTTGTATATGCTAAATGTGATGCTGTGGAGAGATTGAATTGTGGGATTCTATGTATCACTTAGATTCAGATATGGAATCACCTTGGCTTGTAGGAGGATATTTTAATGTCATTTTATCTGAGGGGGAGAAGTATGGAGGCCTTCCAGTCTACTTGAGTGAGGTTGAAGACTTTGCACATTGTGTGGACATTTGTGCATTGTATGATCTTGGCTTTAAAGGAGGTCTTCATACATGGAGGAAGGGGAGGTTTGATGATGATTGCATATTTAAGAGGCTTGATAGATTCTTGGCTAACCAACAGTTTCAAAATTTATTCCCAGCTTTGGACGTTGACACTGTTCAAGTTAAGAAACCATTCGAGTTTCTTAATTTCTGGACAAAGCATGATACTTTACTGGATGTGATGAATGAGAATTGGCACACTGATTGTATAGGCAACCCTTTTATCTTGTTCCAAAATAAGATGAAGAATGTGAAGAAGGCACTGGCAGTTTGGAGCAAAGAAACCTTTGGTGACATATTCAAACAAATAGCTACCTAGGAAGATGTTATTAAGGTTCATGAAATTGAGTTTGAGCTTCATCTGACAGCTCAAAATAGAGCAAAATTACACAAGGTGGAGGCTGATCTTACTAGGTAAATTTACACTTAGAAGAAAAGATGGTAATAGGAATACAAAGTTCTTTCATGCTCATGTCAAAGGAAAGAGGAAGAGGCTGCAGGTGTCCAGAATACTGGACAACAATGGTAATTGGATTGATTCACAGGAAGATATGTCAAAGGAGGCTGTAGATTTCTTTCAGGCTCAATTTACTGAGGAAAGGGTTCCAATAGATTTTGATATAGTGAATCATGTTCCTAAAATGATCATTGATGATCAAAACTATAGATTGTGGGCAGAACCAACATTGGAGGAGGTCAAGCATGCAGTTTTTGGTTTGAATAGGGATAGTGCAAGTGGTCCTGATGGATTCACGAGGCAGTTTTATCATACTAGTTAGGATATTATTGGTGATGATATGCTGAATATGGTCAGAGAATTCTTTTGTGGTTAAGCTTCCAAAGTTTATTACACACACAAATCTTGTGTTGTTACCCAAGAAGAAGAATGTTGCTACTTTCTCTGATATAAGGCTAATTAGTTTGAGCAATTTCTCAAACAAGATTATTTCTAAAGTGATTCATGAGAGGTTGGTAAACTTACTGCCTACTCTTATTTCTCCAAACCAGGCAGGCTTTGTTAAGGGAAGGAGTATAGTAGAGAATATCTTGTTAACACATGAGATTGTCACTGACATAAAGCTAAGAGGCAAACCATCCAATGTAATGATCAAATTGGATATGGCAAAAGGTATATAATAGGGTCTCATGGTTGTTTCTGACTAAAGTGTTGAGGCAGATGGGATTTGGAGAGGTGTTCATTGACATGGTGTTCAGACTAGTTTCAAACAATTAGTATTATATTTTGTTGAATGGTCAGGCGAATGGTTTCTTTAAATCTTCAATGGGTGTAAAGCAAGGAGATCTACTATCTCCTACATTGTTTATATTGGCTGCTGAGATGCTTGGTAGGGCTTTGGATACTTTGTTTGACAACTCTAATTTTATAGGGTTTGGAATGCCAAAGTGGAGGCACAATATCAACTACATCTCATATGCTGATGATACTATTATATTCAGTTCTTCATACTACGGGGCAATTCAATTGATCATGAATGTGTTGGAGGTGTAAGAAGCAGCTTCAGGCCAGAAAGTTAACAAGGAGAAGTCAGCTTTCTATATGCATGAAAGTGCTCCTGCAGATGAAGCCAATACAGTGCACCTCATCACTAAATTTCAAAGACACCAATTCCCCTTCACATATTTGAGCTGTCCAATCTTTTACAGTAGAAGGCAGAAGGATTTCTACAAGGCCATCATATTCAAAGTGTAGGAGAGGCTGCAATTATGGAAGGGCAAGTTTTTATCCATTGGTGGTAGGGCAGTATTAATCTCACATATGCTTGAAAGCACGCCAATCCACCTCTTATCAGCTGTGAATCAACCTTCATATGTCATTACTCAATTACATAAGATGTTTGCTAGTTTTACTGGAGCAATTCAGGAAATGGTAGGGCAAGACATTGGGCTTCATGGGATTCTTTGTGTCTACCTAAAGATGAGGGTGGTCTTGGCTTTAGATCAATTCATGAGATGTCCAAGGCACTATTTGCAAAGTTTTGATGGAACTATAGAACTAAGGATACATTGTGGACTATCTTTTGGAAGAACCAAGTATAGTAAGAAGATTAATGAGGTCTTAGTTCCATGGAGAGATGGATCTCATGTATGGAGGAAAATGCTCCAAATGAGATCTAGTAGAGCATCAGATTTGGTGGTAACTGAGAAGTGGTAATTCTTACTTTTGATATAACAATTGGACCGAACTTGGATGTCTTTATCATGCTTCTGGCTCAGAGCATTGGTGTGATGAATCCATTGTTAATGTAGATGAGGTGGTGGAGGATGGGACATGGAATGAAGTACTGTTAAGGGAGCTGCTGCCAGAAGATATAGTTGATCATATCCTGGAATCATATCCTGGAGTCCATTTCACCACCTTCATGTCAGAATTTGAAGGATAAACCATTGTGAAAACTGGAAACAAAGGGCCATTTCTCAGATAAATCAGCATGGCCGTATATAAGGAGAAGAACGCAGGAAAGCAAACTATACAAGTTTATTTGGGTAAAAGGGTTGCCATTTAAAGTTTGCTTCTTTATTTAGAGTCTGTGGAAAGCAAAATTGCCCTTAGATGATTTCTTCATAAGGTTGGGATATTTTAGAACATCCAGGTGTTGGTGTTGTAGGACCCCTAAGGAAGAAACACTTCCTCATGTCTTTCTGAAGTCTCCAGTAGCTTATTGGGAAATACTTTGATGCTCCAGCAGGGATCAATATAGAAGGGAAAAAGCTAGTGCAAGTTATAAATGAATGGTGGAGAAGGCCAGTCAATACAAGCTTGAAAGCAGTGTATCATGCCATACCATGTCTGATTTTACGGCATATATGGAAGAAGAGGAACTCAGGAATGCATGGGAAGAATGTATCCATTAACAAGTTGATTTTTCAAATTTCAACTTCTGTATACATGTTATTAAAGGTGAGAAAGCCAAATTTTTCTCAGGAGTTACTGCTAATTGGCCAGATTTACATGACAAATTGTTGCAACATGTCTCTAAGTTGAGGTATACAAAGATACTATGGCAACTGCCTCCTATGGGGTGGATCAAGTGTAATACGGATAGTGCATGTAGAGGAGATAATGGTGGGGCAACATATGCATTTTGTATTAGGGATGGAATTGGAGATCTTATATATGCACAGGCAGATTAACTTGCAGATGCTACCAATAATATAACTGAAGCTCAGGCTATACTGGAGGCTCTAAGGTACATAGTTCAATCACAGTTTCTTCCATGCTTGATTGAAACTGATTCTTTACTGATGAAAAGAGTGCTGGAGGAAGTTTGGGAACTACCTTGGAGCATAGTCAATTAGGTGGAGGAAACTAAATCTCTAATGGTTTAGGGGTGTGTTCTAGGTTGAACATGTATTGAGGAAGGGTAACAAGTTAGCTGATCATCTTGCTAACCTGACTATCGAGCAGCATGCCATTATATAGGTGCATTCATTTATGGATCTGGACACTCAGGGAAGGAAGATATTAAATAGTGACAAGCTAAATTCTATATGATGATGCACTGTGATGATATGAGGATAATGTGGAGGATCATTGTAGTAAGGAGGGGGGTGAAGAAGTATTATGGAGGATACGAGAAGGACACTGGAGAAGCAGTTACACTTCACTTACTCAAATCCATAAGGAAGAGAGTAGGAAGACATTTCTACTAACACAATTTTTTGTTTTGCAGGTACTTCTGATGGAGTTGGATTCTATGTTTTGGCCAAGCTTATTAGGGTGGTATTAGTATCTTTGATGCTCATTCCCAGTAGGTGCAACCACTACATTGGCCAGCTCAAAAACTTACCAAACAAGGTGTAGAGGTAGCCTCACACAAGCCAACCAAACTGGATCATAGAATACCAGCTTGATATTGATGGGGAGAATCACACAATACGGTGCAATTGCCTCTGCATCCTCAGCTTCCTAGAGGTTCCACAAGCAACAGCAGGGTACATGAGAGCACAATGGCTAATTCTACGCGCATGAAGCTTGCACTGCCCAGACTTGACAACTTGGGGCATGGGATTTAGTATTCATTTGCGGGCTATTTCATTATCATTTGGAGGAACTGCCAGGTATATATTGCATGTACCATACGGAAGGCATTTTCAATTGGTTTTTATTCATAGCTGTCATATATAACCACGAATTAATGCGACAAAGTCACAAGACCACTTGGTTTGACTTGAGTTGGACAGTGATGCTGAGTGTAGTTGCGTATGGTTTGGCTATCAGTTGGCCTTGTCAAGCCTGGACCCCAGTTCTAGGTACCTGTTGGAGTTATTAGATGGTAAGGATAACAAACTTTTAGGTCCAGGATCATATATGCAGTTACACAGCGCATGCTACACACATTTGGAAAGCTTTGGCCACACAATCTTATGGCTAAAAATGGCTCTTCATGGGATATGGTTCATAGATTATGTACTATCAAATTTGAGTATATTACTCAACTTTGGTAATAGGATTGATGTACTTTCATATTTTATCCATCTTCACTTTGTGAGGCTTCCTAACACTTTGTATTTTTTGTTTTTGATTATTATTAATAAAAAAATACCACTAAGCATCCAGCTTAGTGGTGTATTAGCTTTAAAAAAGGCGATGAGTATTGCTCACTATGTCGTTCACTATGGACCTATGAAAAATTAGACCAATCAGGGTTTGTCAAAAAAATCAAATTAGTGTTGCATGACCCTGAAAAGCCATCAAATGACCCAAAAGTCACGGTGAAGTAATGAGTACCGATCACTAGGCTGTTTTCTATAGACCTATAAAAATTTTGATTAATCGAGATCCGTCAAAAAACTTCTGCAAAATCAGCATCTACTAATACACATAAAAAGTAGATATAATTATAAATCATGTTGCATGACCCCGAAACATCATAAAATAAATTCGAAAAATGACAAAAAGCAACGTTAGTCATGGCGAAGCAATGTATATTGGTCACTAAGCCATTTCATATGGACCTGTAATGTTAGGCCAATCGGAGTCCGTCAAATAAAATCTACGGAATCAGCATGTACTATTACACACGAAAAATTGGATATAATCCTAAATTCATGTTGCATGACCCAGAAATGCCATAAAATGTACTCCAAAGTCAAGGCGGAATAATGAGTAATAGTCACTAGGTCGCTTCCTATTGACCTATGATAATTTAGGCCAATCAGAGTTCATCAAAAAAATTCTACAAAAAAATCCACATGAACTAATACACAGCAAAAAGTGGATATAATCACAAATTCGTCTTTTATGACTATGAAATGCCATAAAATAAACCCGAAGGTCATGGCGAAACAATGAGTACTAGTTAGTAGGCCATTTCCTACATACCTACAAAAATTGAGGCCAATCGGAGTCTTTTTTTTAAAAAAGAAAAATCAGCATGTACTAATACACACGTAAAAAAATGAATATAATCACAATTTTGGGTTACATGACCCAAAAACACCAAAAAATGAACCCACAAGTCTTGGTGGAGCGATGAGTATCGGTCACTAGGTCGTTTCCTCTAAACCTACAAAATATCGGGCAAATCGGAATCCGTCTAAGAAATTCTACAAAACCAACATGTACTAATACATACGAATGGATATAATCACAAACTCATGTTGCATGACCCCCAAAAAAACCAAAAAAACGAATCCGAAAGTAATGGCAAAACGATGAGTATTGGTCTCTAGGTCATTTTCTATGTACCTACGAAATTTCAGGCCAACTAGACCTCAAATATCATAAAATGTACCCAAAAGTTATGGTGAAGCAATGAGTATTGGTCACCAGGCCAATTCCTATAGACCTACAAAAATTCAGGCTAATCGGAATTCATCAAAAAATTTCTACAAAATCAGCATGTACTAATCCGAAAAAGTAAATATGATCACATATTCATGTTGCATGACCCCGAAAGGCAATAAAATGAACCCAAAAGATATGGTGAAGCAATGAACACTGGTCACTAGGTCGTTTCCTAGTGGACCGGCCAAAAATCAGGCTAATCGAAATCCTTCAAAAGATTTGTACAAAATCAGTATGTACTAATATAAATGAAAAATGAATATAATCATAACTTCGTATTGCATGACCCCGAAAAGCCATAAATGAATCCGAAAGTCATGGCAAAGCAGTAAGTATTGGTCACTAGGTCGTTTCCTATGAACCTACGAAATTTCAAGCCAATCGGATTCTAACAAAAAAATTCTACAAAGTTATAAATTCGTGTTGCATGACCCTGAAAGCCATAAAATGAACCCAAAAGCCATGAGGAAGCAATGAGTATCGCTAGACCATTTCCTATGGATCTACAAAATTTTAGACTAATCGGCTACAAAATCAACATGTATTAATACATACAAAAAAGTAGATATAATCACAAATCCATAGTTTATGACTATGAAACGCCATAAAATGAACTTGAAAGTAATGGCGAAGCAATGAGTAATGTTTACTAAAGCGTTTCCTATGGACCTTCGAAAATTCAAGCTAATTGGAGTCCGTAAAAGAAATTCTACAAAATTAGCACGTACATTACACACAAAAAGTGGATATAATTACGAATTCGTGTTGCATGACCTCGAAAAGCGATAAAATGAACCGGAAAGTCATGGTGAAACAGTGAGTACTGGTCACTAGGCCGTTTCCTATGGACCTACAAAAATTCAGGCCAAGCGGAGTCCGTCAAAAAGTTTACAAAATCATCATGTACTAACACACACAAAAAAACAGATATAGTCACAAATTCGTGTTGAGAAACCAACGTTTAAATACCAACTGAGAGAAAAACGCAAGGCGACTCTTCATGTGCTTAAACCTTGGTGCGTAGAGTTATTTGGCACATATGTTGATGAGAGGTAATAAATCGAAGTGCGAGCAAGCTAGACAACACTGTATTAATAATTCAAAAAAAAAAAAAAAAAAAAAAAAAAGAAAAAGAAAAAAAGGAGGATGCCACAGAATACATACAAAATTAGCTGAGAAAACAAATCTTCCCAAAAACCAAGCCCAGCAACAGACAACTCAGATGTTCTGCTTGAAATTAGGAGGCATGCATTTTCAAAGCAAACACATCCAAAAAGGTGTGTACCTATGTAGAAATATCTCAAATGATTTAAATCTGAAAACAACTATTGCACATCACAGAAAGGTTGGAAGTTATATATGCTTAACAGCAAGGAACTCTAAATATTCACACATATTGGTTGAGAATCTCATCTACTGGGGTATATTTAACATCAGGATAAGCCTCTGATGCCTCCACTCCAAATGACGGTTCAATTGCAAAATTAGTGTGGTCACCCTTCACAAAAGCAGTGTGAGAGATCGATAATACCACGTTCAATGGAAATGAGGCTTCTGCAAGAAAATTACATTGAGACTCAAAGTTTATGTTGACCAATATAAAATATCATCTTACACCTAAAGTGGAGAAGAGCACAACGGCAGAATGTTTTTACCTTGTATGTTCTTGAGAACTTGTTCCTCGGGTATGTATACTCTTTCAAGGTTCTTTCCAGTTTTCTTCTCCCACAATGATATAACCTCATTTAGTGTAACTCTATTGTGTGGTGGCCTAATGTAAAGGACTTTGTTCAGTGTTTTTGGATCATCCACAGCCTTGATGGTATAGATAGCAATGTCTTCTTCCTTGTTAAAAACAGCTGTAGGTACAAAATTAATTATAGGAATCAATTAACAAACAGGAAATCTGATAAGTATACTGTAAACAAAGTTCACCTTTAGTATTGCCATCTCCTAAGATGACAACTTTGTCTGTAGGAGGACCAGAAGCTCCAGGTTGTGCTAGATTTGGAAGAAAATAACCAGCAAAAAAGAAGTTGGCCACATAAGTGAATGGTATTCCTTCAGCCTCAATAGCACGGCGAATTTGAGCTTTGGTATTGAATGTTGTTTTAGCAGGCTCAACAGCGTGGACACGGTCTACATCATTCCCGAATTCAGAAGGAAAGAATCTCTGAAAACATCAGGCATTGGAAAAAGTTTAGTTTGCTAACTTGGCCAGTATTTACTAAATCAAATGCAGAAGAGTGAATTTCCCAAGTAGCTAAAAAGGATCCCCCAACAAGTATCTACCAAATAGTAATTAGATCAAAGATGAACTGCTTATAAGTAATAGTAATATAGACAAATGATAAAAAGGTTTAAAGGGGAAAAAAGAAGAGAAAAGAACAAGAGTTGGTGACTATTGAACTCTTTCACTTGTCAAGAGAAGGACCAGAATTGTTCACTGTAAATGCTCACAGATCACTGAATTAAGCAATTCTACCGTTCAGGAAAATACGAGCCAAAGAACCAAATAGAAAACTGTTTCAAAGTCTTGCAAAAGTCTCCACTTTTTATGTACACATTCATCCAGCATATACTTCTAACTTAAAGTGGTTGACAGAAAGAAATATCAAGGCTTGTAAGTGGTAGAAGAAGACGCGCTATTACCCCCATATCATTGAGAATCTCTCAGTTCTACAGAATTTTGCCTTCCATCTGGTCAAAGAGGTTTAAGTTGATGGGGGTGGACATATTTGTCTAAGCTACTGACTTCCACAAATGGCAATTATAATCTAAGGGACTGAGCATCAAATAGATCTGAATGTCAAGGTAGTACTTCACTAACGTTGTCTTTTTGTCAAGTAAGCGGTAATTCTTTAAAAAAAGACTAATGAAGCAAAAGAACCTTCATTCGCTGACAAAGAAAGGACTACTTTTGTCACAACAAGACATAGAAAATAGCGTAAAAGATAATGAATCACCTAACCTGCTGCAATCTAAAGTCAGCATTATGTTTAAGATAAGCTATTCATAACTCTAAGATGGATCCTAAAATCAATGAATAGGTGCTTAAACCCAATCTTATGACTTGAAGTAGATTACAACAAGTTACTGCAGCTTATTTTGGGTTAATAGCTTACAAATGTTGCACTAACGGCTGACAGAGGCATATTAGGATTTAAAATGAATGCAGAATAGGTGTGATTAAAGCAAGTTGGCCGATACGTATATGGCCCAAGAAGAAGGCAGTAAAACAACAGAAAAGATACAGGAAAAAACCACTCTCATCCAGTGGCGCCACAGAAATTTATTCAAGGCGATTCAAAAAAATGCTAGAATATTAGTGTATTTGAACCTATGACCTAAAACTTTTGTACCCCTTTACCATTACACTCCAATTTTTTTCATATTTAGGGGATTCAAAAGCTTACACTATTAACCCAAAAAGTTCACTCTTACCTAATTTTTCGATGGAGAGGGTTCGGTTTAAACCCCTTACTCTACTTAGTTCCGCCACTGCTCTCTCCTCCTTTTATCTCAAATTTTACACAAACGATAAAACAAAATGAATTACCTTGACATTACCAGCTTCCTTGATGGCAGCAATGATCTTCACCTGATCAGCTAATAGGGCATGACCTACAGTTGACATCACAACGTCCACCTGCTTTATCGCCTTCACCAAACTCTCATGATCATATAAATCTCCCTGCATTACATCAAACAGTTGGTCCTCATTTTACCAACTACCACTCCCCCAAAAACAAATAACACAATGCAAAAAACTAACACATAAATATTGAAAATTTAGTGATATTTTGCATCTACTAACTTCAAATCCTGATCCGTCTCTAAATTGAACAAAATGACATGTACATACATGGACGAACGTGACACCTAAACTCTTGAAAGTATCAATGAGTTTGGTTTTGGTAGGATTGGGAAGTGTGGATTCTCTGACCAACACAAAGGTGTCGTGACCCGCTTTAGCACTAGCCTCGACGATGAATTTTCCGATGTATCCAGTACCTCCGATGAACAGTATCCTACTTTTTCCGGCCATTGAATTGGTAAATCTTCTGGTAAAGTATGAGTAGAAACGAATTGCGAGTGATATGTTACTCGTAATGGCCAAAATGGCACAGTTTTATAGATGCTAACGATTACACAGAAATATATGGGATGTTAGCTTACGGAAATATCGTTTTACTTTGCCGAATTGTCCTCAAAATGAGAAAAATTTACGCAGTCGGCTTATTGGGAAGTTCACGAATGTGTCCAAGTTCGCAAAGTAAGGACATGAAGAAAACTTTGGATATGATAACGATCAGATATCAAATGCTCTATCTCACAATTAGGGGTTGTGTGGTGGGATAGTTAATTATTTCGGCATTAGTTATTTTGAGATTAATTATTTTATTATTTATAAAGATAAAAATTATTAAAATACAGGATAATTAATTTTAAAATTATTTATATCACAATTTTATTCTAACCAAATATAAGATAAATTCATTTTAAATTTAATTTCATAATTAATTATCTTTTATCTCTCGTACAAAAGGAACCCTTCGAGCTTAAGCTCATGATTTATTTTGTGAAAACTAAAGCACTTATTCTAAAACATTAATGCAGGGAGTGAGTGGGATCATTCAAGTTCTTTGGATGCCTTTTTTCTTGGGGGGGTGGGGCGGCGTTGGATGCCTTGAAATTTCGATGTAGGAGATTTGTGTGTTCCGATGCTATGTTGTGAGGTCCTAATTTGTAAATATAATGAGCTCAATAGGCTGAAGCGTGTGCGTAGATGGAAAGTCGACATTGTATAATAATAGTCAAAAAAATATATTATTATACTTTTTATATATTGTGTATATATATAACTTATGTATATTATATAAATAATTTTTGAAGCAGACTAAAAGTGATACATGCCCATTAATCAGGAAAAATGATAAGGCACACCACTATCATTATGTCTAATTTAAATGTTCATTCTTTTTAATTACTCTCTCCATTCCAATTAATGTGATGGAGTTTTGTCTAAGCATGAACTTCAGAAAAAGTAAAACTATTTTTAAAATTCGTGGTTTATAATAAATTGTTAATATTTATATGGTTATAAATTATTTTATTAAATAAATAAAAAATTTAAATTTAAATTCTTTTTAAATAAGAAACCATGATATTATTTTTAAGACACGCTAAAAAAACATATGTTATATAAATTGGGATGGAAGAAGCATACATTTTGCGGGAAGTACACAAACAAACATTCTTAAGGCTGCTATTTAGAGATTAGCCAGTACTTATTTAATCATGAAAATTTAAACTAAAAATTTTAATTTCAGAACAATTCAAGATATTTATGTCCTGAAAATTGAACATAAAAAATTAAATCATGATATATTGACTAATTAATAAATAGCTGCCCTTTAAAATGGCTACCCGGTTTCATTTCGACATACATTTTTCCTACGCTTTTGACGTTACAACTTATTTTGTCTTTGGTCGGCCTTGGTCTATTTGAGAAGGGAATTTGGCACTGTATATCAACTCAGTCTATTAATTGGCTAGAATTAACCCATTTTTTATTTATTGGCATTAAGTAGCCAATAAATATATCTCACAACAATAATATGTATATCACAATCTTAATTTTCTTTTTTTGTTTATATCAAAATCTTATTTTCTTTCTTTGTTATATTTAAAATATAAAATTATAAATATAATTATTTATCATTTATTGTTGTGTTTATATCTAAGTGTATAATACAAAAATAATTGTATATCACTATGTATAATACATCAAATAATGTGTATATCAAAATGTATATCTCAACTTTATTTTCCGTCTTTATATATATTAAGATGTATTTCAAAATTTTCTTTTTCTTTTTTGTATATCTCAGTGTACAATATACAATTTCTTGTGGATATACACCAATATATATATATGCTAAAGATACATTAATATACAATATAGAGTTAGAACTATTTTTTTAATTAAAAAAAAGAAGAAGAAGAAGAAAAGAGGAAAGAAAAAAGATGAAGTTCTGGCCAATGGCAATTTTTTTTGGGGGGGGGGAGGGGGGATGAATCGGTTGTATATCAAAATATTTTAAAAATTATTTTTTTCACTCAAGAATTTCTTAATTATTGGGGGCATGATTACAACACAGAAAAATATTTTTAGATGCTTAAACTTTGAACTATTCAATTGATCGAAATCCTATTTCACGAAACGCTACATCCATTACAAACTGTTTGCATGTTTTTCTATTACTGTTTTAATTGACATCATCAAATAAATTTTATGGATATGAAGAAATAAAGAGATGTTTTTGAAGGCGAGATAGATGGAACAAGAGACATATAGAGAGAGAGGGAGACAAGAGATACAAGTACAAAATCTTCAGAATATCTAATATATTGGTATTGAGAGGCTACAAAATC
This sequence comes from Nicotiana obtusifolia, assembly GCA_002018475.1. Taxonomy (NCBI): domain Eukaryota; kingdom Viridiplantae; phylum Streptophyta; class Magnoliopsida; order Solanales; family Solanaceae; genus Nicotiana; species Nicotiana obtusifolia. Next base: position 69,093 of record MCJB01011177.1, on the reverse strand, counting down.
GTGCTTTATGGGATATGGCAGTAGAATAGCAAATTTTTTGGGACTTTTTTACCAAACCTAATTTAAAGCTAAAATTTTTTACCAATTTCTATTATGTGTTGTCACTCAATATCAATTTCTTATTTGAGAACTTGAACAGCCCATCCATTATGGTGAATAGATCTTGGAAAGCCCATGTAGTTTTTAACAGGTTGAGCTTCAATGAATCAACATAGCCTTCGGACCCATATTTCAAGTCGTAAAAGATATGGCCCATAAACTGAGCTTTAAATGGTTGTATTCTATGTAAATTCCTTCTAATACTATCGAAAAAGAAGAATTAAATCAAATAGCTGTCCACCTAGCTATTAAAACTAAAAATAGCCGGTTGAGGCAAAATATATACATAATTTTTGTATTATATATATATATAATTATGTATAATCAGTATATAATTTATGTATATGACTACAAAAAGTAAACAATGAATATCGCCGGCTGTTTGTGTAAAGATCCCCTTTATGGAATATAATTTCTTCAGTACACTAGATAATTATCAATTTATACTCCTACATATTACTTAGTTAATGCTTATAAACGTGTATTTCGATCTTTTGAATTTAAATGAGCAAAATTAAGTTAGAGAATGTTTAAATGTACTTTGACATCTTCAATTCATTCCCTATTTTCTGCATTTCGTTATTTTCATTTCCATATAGCTGGAGCTTTAAGTACTCGTATTTGATACATTATCAGCTATAAGTACTTATATTCTCACTCTGATCTTCGAGTTGTTTAAAACAACTCTTAGATTAGTTTAATTATTTCTCACTACTAAAGTTTAATTTGAAGGTAATATAAGTTACCAGTATATCTTCCTTTCTGTATAAGTTGCAAATAATCTAGTAAGCATATCATTTGAGAGAATTACAGTAATTGGTTAAACTTGTGGCGAATAAAGTCACTATTCTCAAGGATCTTTAATTAACGGTGGCGTATATATCCCTTAGGCTTCGCCAAATTCTCCTAGTTCTCTACAAATGAGCAAAGCTCTTCTAATTTGCCAATTTTGGACTAAAACTAGGCAAAACGTACATATATAACGGTTAATTTTAAAGTCTACAGTCCGCTTAGCATAACATTTGTTGAGAGAAGCACCAACATCTCTCTAACTAGACACTAACCACCCAGCCAACCAGGTATAGTCACATCCCCATTCCCAACTAGTGACCCTCCCATCGGGAAACCATCGAAACCCCCTAATATACCAACTTTAGATTCAAACTCTACGATGGATAAAGATAGAAATTCCTTCAAGGAAGCCCTACTCAATAGAAAACGGGCTTCCTTCACAAGTTATGATCCACTCCAACCCAGTTTGCACATACAGGTCTTTGAATTAAATTCAGGAAACATACCAATCCCATTGTTAATTGAGGACAAAATCAGGCTCTACAAACCTTGAAAATACTCCTTGATTATCAAACTGTTTGGGAAAAAAGTCTCACACCACTTACTCAAGGCCAAACTCTCCAATCTATGGAAACCAAATGAACCTCTCACCCTACTCGATCTAGGATGGGAGTTCTTCATCGCCAAATTTAACAAAGTGGAGAGTATGACCAAAATCCTAAGTGAGAGGCCATGGTTTGTAGCTGGGCACTTCCTATCAATCCGCAGATGAGAACTAAATTTTGTTCCAGCAGAATCTAAATTAGCCATAACGACGGTTTGGATAAGACTCCCAAAGTTGCCAACGGAATTTTACGACAAGGCAATTTTAGGACAAGTAGGCAACAGAGTGGGAAAGCTTTAAAGGATTGATACCTGCACCTCCTCAACCCTACAAGGAAGGTACGCCAGAATATGTGTCCAGGTTCCTTTGGACATTCCGGTAACACGAACGTCACTATTAGCACTTACAACCAATTGCTCGTTTACGAAGGGAAAGAGATACTTTGTACGGGATGTGGGAGAATTGGCCACACACTGAGAAGCTATGAGTTTCTTTCACCCCCCCACCAAAGAAAAACGTAAAGCGACACCTACCGCTATACCAACAGTGAAGGTATAACAAGGGAACAAACGTCTCAATGGCGCACTGTCCCATTTTCAAAACACAAACACCATACAAATAAATCCACTCAATTTAACACCCAGATAAAGAGGTTCAATGCCTCCTCAGGTACCTTCCTTGACCCCAACCAAAAATTGATCATAGATTTCGGCAAACGAAATCCAAAACCAAAGGGGACTACAGATGCCATGGGGCCCAATGGGCAGCCATCGAATCCTACCAAAAGTGGCAAAGAGGAGGACCAAAAAATGGGCCTAGCCCACTATGGCCCATCTCCTACCAGCTCCATGAGCAAAGCACACGCTAGCCCAAACCAAAGATACTCTGGGTTAAAAAGGTAATTATACGCCTTCGACCCATTGACAAAAGATTCCTTATTTAGGAATACGGCTACTTGTCAAGGACAAGGGAAAAAGGTGGAGCCCACCCAAATTCTGAAAAATGCCACCCAATATCAAGTAATACCCCCCGTCTGATACCCTCCAGATTTGGGTAATTATACTGTAACAAACACAAACCCAAATAAATTTGCTACAGTAGGCAACCCATGCAACCCAGCAACCCAACGCAGCTCTATCCCAAATCCACAATCTAACAATGCACACACCCTCTCCGACTGCGCCCCTCTCAACAGAGGCAATCAATTGCTTGGAAAAAATCAAATACACCATCTTAGTCGTGAAGTGACACTGAGTGTCAATCCTTCAAGATTGAGCAAAGATCTCAAACGTTCTAGCACGAATTCCAATAGCCTCCAAACAGATTATATTCAGGTAACTGAAGAGATGCCTCTGATTTCAAGCTTAACCTGTGATCTCCCCCAAAACCCATCTCTCAATGGAAAGCCCAAACAATCCCAACCCTTCACAGAACAACAACCTCCTCATAATGTCCACCCTCTCACTACCTCCGGATTTGATGCTGGAATCGTGGCTGGAGATGCCTTTGTAGGGCCACTCCCAGACCTTGTAAATGAAGATTGGGCCAGTCCCAATCTCCATCACCATCCAAGACCCATGCTATCTGGCTCGTTTGGCTACCCAACTCCTCCACCAGGGTTTGTCCAACTTCGGCCACAAACTATGACTGTCCACTCTCCTCCAAGCCCAATACATGGGCACACAACAACCTATGCCTATGGAAGATCTCAACAATCTGATGGAGTAACTCTATCAAACGTTGCCTTTTTTTTTCCGCCAATGGACCTAAACATTCCTCTTCCATCACCGACCTTCACCATGTGGCCACAGGTGAACCAGCCCACTCCCCCACCACCAATTTATTCCACAGCCATGGACCACCTAATCAAGGAGAAGAACCAAACACTAGTGTACCTCGAAGAGTCCAACGTAGACCTAGAAAACATCCTGGAAAAGTTAGAAGTCCCAAAACAACAGTCCTTCTCATGCAAGAAGCCCATGTGATCGAGTTTAAAAAGAGCCGTTTGGAGAAATGCTTATTGCACTCTGCCCAGAAAGCTAGTAAACTACAAACTAAATCTCCAAGTTCCCTCATCTCCAAGCTTAGGAACTCGACAGTAGCAATAAGCTCTATGTTGGGAAGAGTGAAAGCGACCCCTGTAGAAAAGAGGAAGGGCCTTAAGAGGAAAGTCCCATCTCAAAATCTTTACTGATGAACTTCATAATATGAAATGCGAGAGGAGCCAACAGTGATGAATTCCGAAAACATTATGCCTCTATGGTAAAGCTACACAACCATGCTGTTCTTATTCTCCTTGAGACAAAAATGGCTGACCATACGCACTTGACTGCTGAGCTACAGTTCACAGCTCAATCACAATCTCCTGCCATTGGGCAATCTGGAGGAATAGTAGTCATGTGGAAGGATGACCTAGTGAAGCTTGAAGAGGTCTTTACCACACCCCTGGATGTGCATGTCACGGTGAAGGTAACCCCTGATGACTCTAAATGGATTTTCTCAGTTGTTTATGCTAGTAACCACTTAAATGATAAAATTAGATTATGGCAGTCCCTTTCGGACATGGCCTCTGTTTATAAAGGTAGCTGGCTTGTAGGAGGTGACTTCAATGAAGTCCTAAAAGCCAGGGATAAATTAGGGGGCAACATCATAAGCAATAGTAGAAACAATTTGGAGTTATTTGAATCAATATAGACTAGTTGACCTAAGTTTCAAAGGCTCAAAATATACTTGGTCTAATAAAAGATACACTAACAGGCACGACATTATCCTAGAAAGGCTGGATAGGTGCTTTGCCACTAATGACTAGATTGAGTCATATCCGGAATCCTCTGTTACCCACCTCCCCAGGACCCACTCTAACTACTGTTCTCTACTCCTAAACATAACTAGTCAACAGCACAGTGATCATAGTAGGCCCTTTAGGCTAGAGTCTATGTGGTGTGGCCACCCTGACTTCCCCTCCATTGTTCAAAATAGCTTCAGCTCTACAGATGATTTGTTGGGGGACACCAATCTTTTTAAGGCCAATGTGACCAACTGGAATAGTCTAGTCTTTGGCAACATCTTTTATAAGAAGAAACACATTCTAGCTAGGCTGAATGGCATTAAAAAATCTAATGCCTACCCTTTAAGCACATTCCTTCAGAACTTAGAATCAAATCTCCAAGCTAAATTCTCAGTTATCCTAAAAATGAAGAGGATTTTTGCTAGCTGAAATCCAGAGTCAGCAGGTTATGTGTATGCTAACACTAGGTTCTTCCACACAACCACCCTCAACAGAAGAAGGAGAAATAGGAATCTTAGTTTAACAGATGTAGGTAACCAGATCAAAGACCCTAACCTCATCAAGGAGACTACCAGGGGCTATTTTAAGAACCTCTTTACCACATCCCATACCCCATCCACCTACAAGAGATGTTACAGTGGGGGCAGCCCTCTAGTCCTTACTGATGGCATAAGGGTTTTCCTTGATCAACCCCTTAGGTACTCTAAAATCAAGAAAGCCATGAATTATTTCAAGCCCTTAAAGCACCTGGGCCTAATGGGCTGCACCCTTTCTCTTACCAAAAATACTGGTCCATTATGTCTACCCATGTCAACCATTTCTGCCAGAAGATATTCAAAACCTTAATCAAGCCCCCTGAAGTTAATAAGACCCTCATGTGTTTAATTCCTAAATGCCAGAATATTACTATGCTTAAGAGTTTTAGACCTATTGGACTGTGCAACACTATGTACAAACTTGTCTCTTAAGATCATAGTGAATAGGATCAAAACTTTCCTTCAGACCATTATTAGCCATCACATGCCAGTTTCCTCTCTAAAAGAAGGGTTGTTGTTAATGCCATAATTATTCAGGAATACATCACTTATTTCCAAAAGATGAAAGGGAAAAATGCTAACATGATCCTCAAGATAGACTTAGAGAAAGCCTTTGACAGACTTGAGTGGTCTTTCATCAGGGATTCCTTATGTTCTCCAAGTTCCCACTTAGATTGATCAACCTAATCCTCTCGTGTATCTCCACTAGCTCCATATTAATCCTGCTCAATGGGAGCCAAACTGAGCCTTTCAACCTTACTACAGGTATCAAGCAGGGAGATCCCATCTCTCCCACACCTATTCATTATTTGCATGGAAAGGCTCTCAAGGAATATTGACCAGGCAGTCCTGAGAAAGGACTGGCTTCTAATTACCATCAGTTGGAATGGCCAAAAATCGCTCACATGTTCTTTACTGATGATCTCACCTTATTTGGTAGAGCCAATAAAAAGAGCTGTGAAGCTATCCTGGTTACCTTAGAAGAGTTTAATACTGCATCCGGCCAAAAGGTCAACTTTAAAAAATCCAAGGTTATCTTTTCAACCAACTGTCATGAGGATTGGGCCAATACCTACAGCTCATTTCTAGGAATTAGGAAAAGCAGACATTTTGGTAAATACCTAGGTTTCCCCATCTTCCATAAAAGGCCTACCAACAAAGATTTCCAATTCATCATCGACAGCATGAACACTAGGCTGGCTGGCTGGAAAACTAAAATGTTAAACATGGATAGCATACAACTTTGGTAAAATCTAGCCGGGGGAGCATTCCCAGCCATGTGATGAGCTATATAAAGTTACCCTTACACATCACCAACTAGATTGGTAAAATCCAAGGGAATTTTATATGAGGAACAACTGCTAAAAAAAAAGTTGCACATGATTAAATGGAATACTATTACTAAGCCTAAGAACAGTGGGGGTTTGGGTCTTCAACAAGCACACATGAAAAACAAAGCTAGCCTGACCAGTCTAGCTTAGAGACTCTACAAGAACACTGGAACCATGTGGGCTAGGGTACTGATTAGGAAGCACTGTAGCGGTAACCATCCTAGAACTAAACCTAAAACTAGGACTTGGCAGTGTATTCAGGAAGGATGGAAGGTCTGTCTTAAGGCCTCGAGATGGGTTGTCCATAAAAGGGATAGAGTCAACTTTCTTATAGATAATTGGATCTCCAATATGCAGCTCCTCAACTCAATCCTCCAGGGGTCTTGGCACAACTCTGACTTGACCACTAAGATTAGCTCCATCCTCAGCAATGAGGAATGGAACTTTGATGCTATCCACTACCCTTTTCCCATGGACATTAAGTGTGTAATTCAATCCACCTGCATCCTTCTTTCTACCGACTCTGAGGATAAGCTCATCTGGAACCTCAATGGTAATGGGCTTTTCAGCTCCAAATCTGCCTACAACCTCATTAGCTCTAAGATAAACTCCAACTCCAACCATGATGATACCTTCAGCTGGATTTGAAAGCTAAGGGTCCCTAATAAGATTAAAATTTTTGACTTGGATGATGCAACATAACAGACTTCTCAATGCCTAGTACTTAAATAGCATAGGCTTAAATGTTAGCCCAATATGTCATTTATGCTCCTCTGGAGTGAAAGTCATCAATTATATCTTCTTTGAATGCTCACATGCAAGAGCATTTTGGCAGTCCATAACCCTGGAGTGTACTTACAAGAACTCACATCCATACCTTGTGTTCTCAATGATCCACTGGGAGGATAATGGCACAAGGTCAAGAACATGCAGTTTAACAATGCTATCAACTACCTTCTATTTTTGGAGCCTATGGCTCACGAGAAACAATAATCTTTTTGAAAAGAAAAAGAACCTTACCCTTGTTAAATAAACCATCGCCAGAGCCACTGAATACTACTATGTGGTTGTACAACACAGGGATAAAGGGAAAACTACTGAAATCCACATCAATTGGGAGCCACCTCCTTCTGGTTCCTACAAGCTTAACACTGATGGGGATGCTTGCCCAAAATCAAGAGTAGGAGGAATTGGGGGTGTCATTAGGAATAGCAGGGGTGACTGGGTACTAGGTTATATGAGAGGCTTACCACATACCACCGGCCTAGAGGCTGAACTCCAAGTTCTATAGCAGGGTCTCACAATAGCCCTCGAACACAGAATCCACACCTCTACAAATATGCACTGATTCTGAACAGGTTGTAAGAGTGCTAAATGAGGGAAACCTGCATTATAACTCTATTATCTTTGAATGCAGGTCATTAATGGAGCAGCTGGGGAACTCAGCACTAGGACATAATTTCAGAGAACTAAACCAGGTGGCGAACCTCCTCGCAAAGGAAGGAGCAAAAAAAATTCTTTTGATAGGATAGAAATTTTGATAGTTCCTCCGGTGTTTGTAAATAAGGCCCTGTGGGCAGACATCCTAATAATTGTTTTTGTATGTAAAATCAGGGTGCACCCCATTATAATACAAGACAATGTTAATGTAACAATCGGGAGCAGTAGCTCCCAAACAATGATGTAACTATTTTGCTATATTAATATCATTATCTAGTTCACCAAAAAAAAAAAATAGTTAATTTCCCATAAAAATGACTCAAATCGAGCCTCCTATGTATCTATCTCGCGTTCAAGATTGACATATTCACTAATATTGGGTACACATGAATCCAATCCCTTTACTAGCTTTTTACTGTTCACTAAAAGATGTGATTCTATACGAGGTGGAGGAAAAAGCTTTTTTTAACCAATAAAAAAAAAATCTTTACTTTTGAGATATTATTCAATTTTTATTTCTTTTCCAACAAGTATTTCCTAGATTCCTTGAGATTACTACTTAATAATCTATTTTAAGTTTTTAAAGAGCAGTTCAAAATTGAGAATCATCATAAAGTTGAAAGGAAATCCTAAGAATATGGCCTGGAGTTTGGACCATCATACAAGGTTCACAGAATGCAAGCTGTAGAAGTGGACCACCCTAGCTTGAGATCTCACGACTAGCTAGGACACTGAAAAAGGAAGAGACTCCAAAAATGTTGCTTCACAAAGATGGAATACTCTAAATATTTACAGAAATTCGTATTCAAATTCTTTAATTTAAAGCTTTGTTTTTGTCTTTTACTTTAGAATATTCGTCAAAACTTGCTCCAGTAGTTGTCAACTAATCATAAGCAAAGAACAAGTATTTGAGCAACTTGATTTGAAGGACCATAAACCACTTTCATTTGCCGTAAAGTTTGTTTATGGTAAGAAGCTGGTCATCCTTTTGAGGAATTCTCATCCTTATAGATAATGTCATTAATCAACATTGTAGTAAATGGATGAACAGTCTCTGTGTTATTTGAACATGCAAGATGCTGAGAATCTTTATAACTAGTTTTCCAAGTGGCTATAGAATAAATTTCTTATTTTCTTCCACAAGTGCAAAATGGCGAAACACCCTTCCACTAAGGGTGTAATGATAAGGTCTGCATATATTCCATCCTCTTCAAATTCTACTTGTAAAATTATACTGGGTATTAAAAATATTTACAATATAATAGGCCGACACTAGTTAAAATTAAAGTAAAATACAAATCAACTTGAAACAAGAAGTAAAATTTTTGAATTTGTAGAGCTTCAATCCAACTTTTCATGTTAAGACAATAAGGTAACATGAGTTGCGAAATATTCTGCTTACGCCAGTACTATAAATGGATTTTCTTCTTATTGAATTGCATGGTCCAGGGGATTCTTGAAAAATAGAAACAATGGCATCATCAAGAATGAAAGAGGCACCACCACCATTCAGCCAATTGGTGCAAGTTAACTCGAATCAATTCAAAAAGTTGATTGTATGGATTCTACAAAAGAAGAAAAAGACCGGAAGTATATTTATGTAGCCGACATATATAGGTCATAGGTTCAAGCTATAAAAGCAGATATTAATATTTGCATTAAGATATATTGTTTATATCACACTCTTCATGATACGATCCTTTCCCAAACTCTCATGAATATAAAATATCTTGTGCTCCGTGCTGCTGCCCCTGTATAGGACGGTATGACAGAATTAGTATCATCCACTTGAGTGCATCAAATTGTATGGTGTTGCACTTTAAACGTTCTGTTTCTGCTGTCCCTTCATATTCAATATTCCAAGATATTTATCTCCTCCCCCATTAATGCAAACTCTTTTAGGTCTATTCATAGTTGACAAAATTAAAGATCATCTTATAATAAAAGTTAGATAACCTACAGTCATATATATGCCTACATTTCATGTTTTAAATTTTATTGGTATACAATGATTGGTCATTATTACTCACGACTGTATGGTCAATGACTCGATGTAGTAGAATTCATACCTAACACTAATTTAAATTTCTAAATTTTACCATCCCGTCAATTATTTTTGTAATAAAGTGAAAGTTGAGTGATTATCCAATAAATTAACCCGAGAAAATATCTGATCTGAAGATTGATGAAAAGGCTCGTCTATGAATTGATACTTTGTGATCTTTATTGGAGACGTTACGTTATTGCCACTAATTATAGTGAAGACATTTTAATTAAAAATCCAACTAATTAAAATGCTTGGCCAGGATATGTAAATCCAATTGATTATTGATAAAATTGTTCGGCATTTTTTTATGTTGCAGTATTTCTTTGCTTTGAATTCTATGAAACATTTAACGGATTAATTCGACCTAACAAAATGTAACAATCGCCGAGAACTTGAATGGGATAAATCACATTCTAGGGCAAATAAATCACATCTTGTGCCTGCAGAGTTAAGATAACTACAGTTTGCTTCTCCGTTAGACAGTTTTTGAGTATGCACTGAGCAGTTTTGGTCATTTAAATATTGATGGTGACAAATTTAAAAGACAAAAACTGCTTAGTGCATATTTAAGGGACTATTTTGAAGCTATTCTCAAACAGAAGGGACTTTTTTATCATTTTCAATAATAGGCATACACACATGGCACAAGTTTTACCTTAATAGCCGCATTATAGGACTTCCCCAAACCCCAAGAATAAGTTTTATCCTCTAGCTACTTTTTTTTCTCTCATTCGAGTGCCCCTAGCTGCTTAACATGTAAAGTTTCTAGCCTTAGTTATGTCATTTCTTTGCTACGATGTTATATGAAAAAAGTAATTGAAGCTTAAAAATATAGCAATGAAAATTTCATATTTAATTACAATATCCTTAATTTTATATGCAAAATATTCTAGCAGCAAAGCAAAGGAAAAATCTGGAGAACATGTCTTGTAGCAATATATAGGTTACAAGAATAATCAAAAGGCTTTAGGCTTCCTTCCCCCACTCCCACCCCACCCCCACTCCTTCCTTTTTTTTTTTTTGTTGGGGTTCATGTTCATATTATCGGACTGCTGACCAAAAGCCAATCAGGAGAGACACGACGCTTGGATTTTCTTGTACTGTTATAATGCTAAAAAACACAAGGTTCAGGATAACATTATACAATCATTGTACGGACGCCCACGACTTGGGCAGCTTTACAATCTTGAAATGTTATTTTCAATTTAAGGACACATCACAAAATATGTACTCAAAGATCATCACTGTTGCGTGTTGAATGGCGGGCTCGACTTTATTTATAGTAAAAAGAAAAATTTAATGAATTTTACAATCGTTTGAAAGGAAGAAAAAGAAGGAATTTCAGCTTTGTAAGAGGGATTGAGGGATCCATTCACACTAGCTCAGGTGCAGTACCAGCAAATGCATAAGATGGAGAAGTGCCCCATTCATTGTTGACGTAGGACCCGACTAATCTAGATTCACAATTGAATAGGTTCATTAAGTGATGTTTGAATGAGTCGGGAACAATTGGGGACGAAACGAGCAAGAAATAAAGCTAAAACGAGACAAAAATGGACAAAGGAGCAGGGGGCGCCGCAGGGGGCGCCACAGGCAGCGCCTGGCGCCACCTGTGGCGCTGGAGGCAGTGTGGTCTGGCAGGGTCACTGGAAGCAGCGCCCTCGTGGGCGCCTGGCGCCGACGTCGGGAGCTCTCCTATTTCGTCTAGAAGTTTACTATTTTCGACCCTACCCCTTCCCAACACCTATATAACCACATCCAAACCCAAGAGGAACATATAGAACGTGATTTAGGAGGCAAAAACACAACGGAACATCACACGGATTCATCGATTCTCAGTTCTTCATTCTTTCTAGTATTTTTATAGTTTATTCAATACTTTATATTTTGATTGCTTTTATCATGAGTGGCTAATCATCCCTTGTTCTGGGGTTGTGATTAGCCATGAATATTGTTGTTCGAAGTAAACGATTTCTTGATTATAATTCATGATTATATGGTTGTTTCTTCAATTCTATGTTTAATTGCTTAATTGTCTGGCCAGCACTTAGGTTCTATCAACTATCTATGCTATGCTTGGGAAAACTATGTTTAGATTAGAGAAGAATTGAAGAAAGCATGTTCTTAACCTTTTAAGGGGGGCGGATTCGTGCTTAGGATAGGAATATACTTAATCACCATGCTTAATTGATTATCGTATTTTTATTGTGTTCTTGATAGATTAATTCCATAGGAATATAGGTGTTAATGTGTTAAGAATAGGCGAATAGTACTTCGGGAGAAGGCTATGAGAACGTTTATCGATTAATTAGCAACCATAAGTGAATTATATGAAAGGGAAGTTAATTAGAACACAATAGGATTGGTGAAATAATCACAACCCTGGAATATTTGTCTCTATTGATTAAACAACACTTAATTTGTTCTTTCATAATCTAGTTATAAATTAGAGCTGTAGTTTAGAATAATCAAGATATTGAACTCGAATTTTTGCTTGCTTAAATAACAATATTAGTACGTTAGTAAGTAGTTGAATTAAGTCCCTATGGGTACGATAACCTGGACTCAAAATCTTATATTACTTGTCGACCGCATATACTTGCGTGTGCGTTAGGGAGCAACAAGTTTTTGGCGCCGTTGCAGGGGACTTAAAAATCTGCTACTTTACCGACTTAAGCTTATATTTGTTATTTGTTCAAGTTTTACTTATCGGCTTACGTTGTTTGCACACACAGGCTCTTCTATTGAATGCGGAGGAGTAGAAGCGCAAACAACCTTCTTCCTTTTGATCCAGAAATTGAACGAACACTACACAGAGTAAGGAGGGTGATAGAATCCAGAACTAGAATTAACAGAGAGTTGGACATTGTCGTTCAACCACAGCCAATTGAGATGGCGGGTAATGCGGAACGAGCGGTGATTGAAGCTGCAAGACCCAATCTTGCCAATATGACTCAGGCAATTGTCAAACCTGAAATCACGGGGCACTTTGAACTAAAACAATATATGATACAACATATCCAATCTACAGGGCTGTATGTGGGACTGTCTCATAAAGATCCACAGAGACATATTCAGAATTTTTTGAAAATCACGGATACTTATAATTATCCAAACGTTTCCAAAGATTATGTGAGGTTGACATTATTTCCATTTTCAATATTGGGGGAAGCAAAGCAATGGCTGTAAAAAGAGCCTGCAAATTCTATCTACACATGGGATGACCTAGCCAGAAAATTCCTAATTAAATTCTTTCCAACAAAAAAGACAAAGTCACTAAGAAGCCAGATTCTGGGATTCGAACAACGTGAAGGAGAAACTCTTCGGAAAGCATGGGAAAGATATAAGAAGCTGCTTAGGGATTGTCCACATCATTGCCAGACGGATGAGGTTCTGGGACATACTTTTGTTGATGGGCTAGATGAAGCTTCAAAAATGAACCCCGACTCAGCTTGTGGGGGCAGTTGCATGGACAAGCCCTATAGTGAAATCCAACTACTGCTGAACAATTTCACGGCCAATGATCATAATTGGCAAGGGGATGCTGACTCACGCAGATCAATTAAACCAAAGGGAGCTGGTTTGATTGAACTGGATGACCTCGCAGCTACGAGAGCAGAAATGACAAAACTTGCCAACCAGATGAACCGAATGACGATGCAGCAGGTGCAACCAAGACAACAGGTCCAACAGATGTCGTTGTACTGTGAGATGTGTGGTGACAACCATACAAGTGACAAGTGCCCCACAAATCCGGAATCTATATATTATGTGGGACAACTGAACAGGGGGGCCATTGAATCAAAATACACAATATTGGAACACCTACAATCCGAATTGGAGGAATCATCCCAACTTTTCATGGAGTGGACATCAACAGTAGCAGAATCATGTTAGACCGCAAGGGAATTATAATCAATCACAAAGGCAACCTCAACAGGAAGATGATAATACAAATGAGTTGTTGAAGCAGTTGGTGCAAGACAATAAACAGTTCAGAACAGAATACCAAACCCTCGCCACAACAGTGAAGAATCTGGAGCGCCAATTGGGACACCTGGCCGGGGCTCAAAATACTAGACCAGCTGGAGCTCTACCCAGTGATACTGAAGCAAACCCAAGGGCGGCACTTAATGTTGTATCATTGAGAAACGGGAGACAACTGGAAGAGGTAGAATCTAAAAAGAAGAAGCAGGTGACCTTTAATGAAAAGTCGATCACTATAGAGGCAACAACAGAGAAAGCTAAGGAAACTGAGAAGCCGGCTGAAGAGGCAGGAGCTAAGCAACCCCCACAACTGGTTGCAAGGCCACCACCTCCATTTCCATAGAGATTACAAAAAACTGAGGGATAATGAGGCGTACAAAAAGTTCCTTGACATTTTGAAGCAGGTACAAATCAACATTCCGTTGGTCGATATATTGCAAGAAGTGCCTAAATATGCAAAGTATATCAAGGATATTGTGGCCAATAAACGGAGGTTGACTGAGTTTGAGACTGTGGCACTCACCGAGGAGTGCAGTTCTAGAATCCAAGGCAAGCTACCACATAAATTGAAGGATCCGGGTAGCTTCACCATTCAAATTTCGATTGGGAAACATGCCGTAGGAAGAGCTCTATGTGATCTTGGAGCAAGTATAAACTTGATGCCGCTCTCAGTATTCAGACAGTTGGGGTTGGGTTACCCACGCCCAATAACAGTTATATTACAATTGGCTGACCGCTCCCTGGCTCATCCGGAGGGAGTAATTGAAGACGTCCTGGTCCAAGTTGGCTTATTCATATTTCCTGCTGACTTCATCATCCTAGACTACGAGCCAGATCAGGACGTCCCATTTATTTTGGGGCGTCCATTCCTAGCCACCGGCCGCACCATTATTGTTGTCTGCGAAGGTAAAATGACGATGAGAGTGGGTGATCAAGAAGAAGTATTCAATGTTTATAAAGCACTCCGGCTGCCAACCCATTATGAGGAATTATCAATGATCTCGGTGGTGGAGAATGTTTCCACATCCTAAGTGCCTTACATGAACCCGGTTGATCCTATTGAACGAATATTGATTGGGGATATGGAACTTAATGAAGATGATATGACGGGAGAAATCGAGAAAATACTGGACATGTCTTGCAATTATATTCAGGGGCTCAGAAAATTCGAAGAATTTGAGAGGCCTATCACTCTGACCCTTCCCAGGCCGTCTATTGAGGAAGCACCGAGGCTAGAACTCAAGCCACTTCCAGCGCATCTGCGCTATGCTTATTTGGGAATTCTGAGACGTTGCCAGTAATTATATCGTCCAGTTTGACCAGCACTCAAGAAGAGAAATTTCTTAGAGTCCTTCGAGAATACAAAAAGACAATTGGGTGGACCATAGCAGACATCAAGGGGATTAGTCCATCTTTTTGCAAGCATAAAATTTTTGTAGAGGATGGAAACCACCCCAGTGTAGAGCAGCAACGGAGATTGAATCCTATAATGAAAGAAGTGGCGAAGAAGGAAGTCATAGAATTGCTCGACGCGGGTATCATTTTTTCCATTTCTGACAGTAATTGGGTCAGCCCAGTTCAGTGTGTACCTAAAAAGGGTGGAATGATTGTTGTAGAGAACAAGAAGAATGAGCTAATCCCTACTCGAACTATCATGGGATGGAGAGTATGCATTGATTATAGGAAGCTCAACAAAGCGACTCGCAAAGACCATTCCCACTCCCATTCATTGATCAAATGCTAGACAGGTTAGCTGGGCATGAATACTACTATTTTCTGGATGACTACTCGGGATACAACCAAATTGTCATATGCCCAGAAGATCAAGAGAAGACCACCTTCATTTGCCCTTATGGCATTTTCGCCTTCAAGCGAATGCCATTTGGACTATGCAATGCACCAGCAACGTTCCAAAGATGTATGATGGCTATTTTCACCGATATGGTAGAAAAATTCGTGGAAGTATTCATGGATGATTTTTCAGTTTTTGGATCTTCTTATGATGACTGCTTGAAGAACCTAAGCAAGGTGCTAGCACGCTGCGAAGAAACAAATCTGGTCCTTAATTGGGAAAAATGCCACTTTATGGTGCAAGAAGGCATTGTCTTTGGGTCACAAAATCTCCAGGACCGGTATTGAAATGGATAAAGCTAAAGTGGAGGCGGTTGAAAAATTACCTCCACCAATTTCTATGAAGGGTGTTCGGAGTTTCTTGGGACACGCAGGTTTCTATAGACGGTTTATTAAAGATTTTTCTAAAATCGCTACTCCTTTGTGCAGGTTGCTCGAAAAGGATGTATCTTTCAAATTTGATGATTCTTGCCTCAAGGCTTTTGAATAGCTTAAGAAAAAGTTGGTGACTGCCCCTATCATCGTAGCACCGTATTGGTCTTTACCATTCGAACTTATGTGTGATGCAAGTGACTTGGCTATTGGGGCAGTGTTGGGACAGCGGAAGAACAAGGTGTTCTACTCCATCTACTATGCAAGCAAAACTCTCGACAATGCACAACAAAATTACACTACCACAGAAAAAGAGTTGTTAGCAGTAGTATGGGCATTCAAGAAATTCCGAGCTTACTTGGTGGGAACAAAAGTCATAGTCCCACACCGACAATGCAGCGATCAGGTACCTATTTACGAAAAAAGAGTCTAAAGCAAGATTAATGCGCTGGGTATTATTGTTGCAAGAATTTGATGTGGAAATCAGAGATCGGAAGGGGACAGAAAATCAGGTAGCTGACCATTTATCCCGCTTGGAAAATCATGACCACGTAGAGGAATATGGACAGTGTAAAAGAGTATTCCCAGATGAACATCTCTTTGCTATCACTCATGATTCTTCCCTATGGTACGCTGATTATGTGAACTATTTGGTGAGCGGTGTACTTCCTCCTGAAATCAAGACTGAAGCTAGGAAGAGGTTCTTGCATGATGTGAATTTCTACTACTGGGATGAACCTTATTTATTCAAGCAGTGTGCTGATCAGTTAATGAGGAGATGTATCCCCGAAGAAGAAGTGGAGTCAGTACTGCATAATTATCACGCCTCACCTTATGGAGGCCATCACGGAGGAGACAGAACAGCAGCTAAGGTACTACAGTCCGGTCTATTTTGGCCAACTTTGTTCAAGGATGCTCATGCATTTGTTAAAAGGTGCGATCAATGCCAGATAACGGGCACAATCACACGGAAGCAGGAGATGCCTCTAAACAACATTTTAGAAGTTGAACTTTTTGATGTTTGGGGGATAGACTTTATGGGACCGTTTCCACCTTCTAGAGGGAACAAATATATTCTGCTGGCCGTTGATTATGTGTCGAAATGGGTGGAGTCAATTGATTTTCCTACAAATGATGCAATGGTAGTAGCTGCGTTCGTGAAAAAGCATATATTCTCCAGATTTGGGACTCCACAAGCGTTACTCAGCGATGAAGGAACGCACTTTTTCAATTGGCTATTAAATAACCTTCTAGCAAAATACGGGGTTCGTCACAAGGTTGCTACAGCATATCACCCCCAGACAAGTGGCCAAGCGGAGGTGTCAAATAGGGAGATCAAGCAAATTCTAGAAAAGACGGTGAGCGTAAACAGGAAAGATTGGGCTTCAAAGCTAGATGATGCTCTTTGGGCATATAGGACAGCATACAAAACACCAATTGGAACGTCCCCCCTACAAATTGGTTTATGGAAAAGCATGCCACTTGCCGGTGGAATTGGAGCATAAAGCATATTGGGCAATCAAAAGGCTATGGACCTTGAGGTAGCGGGCGAGAAATGGCTTATGCAGTTGAACGAATTAGATGAGTTCCGTCTACACTCTTACGAGAATGCCAAGTTGTATAAAGAGAAGACAAAAGATGGCACGATAATCATATCAAGCCACGCCATTTTGAACTGGGCCAACAAGTATTATTGTTCAACTCAAGACTAAGGTTATTTCCTGGAAAGCTTAAATCAAGATGGTCAGGCCCGTTTGAAGTGGTAAGGGTCACTCTATATGGTGCGATCGAACTACGAGCTTTGAATAGTGAACAAAAATTTTTGGTGAATGGTCAGAGAGTGAAGCACTGTTGGGGAGGTTTGATTAACAGGGAAAAAACTAAAGTCGTGTTCACCAATGAGTAAAGCGAAAAAAATCTACATCGTGCCGCGACGTTAAATCAGGCGCTTGTTGGGAGGCAACCCAATTTTTATCGCTTTTCTAGTTTAGCTTCTTAATTTACCCTTTTTAGAGTAGATAAAATAGTACAATTGATGTATAGGTGTATAACTATTAGTTGTAATGAGGTAAGACATATAAATTGTGTAAGGGTTGGGGAATTGAATTGAAAAAAAAGAATGGGATTTTCGGCCTACAGCGCCCAGGCCAGCACCCAATGCCGCCTGTGGCACCCCAGGCAGTATGCTCGAGACCCCCCAGCGCCAGGAAGGGCGCTAGGCCCCGGCTGGGGGGGTGACAGGTAAGTGTTCTATTTCTTTTTTTATTTTGTAATTTTGACACATACCCGATAAACCCGACCCACAACCCGTTTTCACTAACAATAATAACCCTTTGACACCCCCAACCCACCCTAATTCCTAACAAACAACAACACAAAACAGAAAAAAATTCCTCCTCTGCCGCGGTTCATCTTCTTCTTCTTCTTCTTCACTAAAAATTTCAGCTTTTCATTCTCTATTATCTCTATTCTTCAGGTATGTTAAGCTTCGTCTTCTCCTTCATCTTCTCTTTTCTTTTCTTCAATGTATTATATTTTGTATGTATGTTCATGTTCCCATCCCAAAAAAAAAAAAATCCCCCATATCTTCTCCTTCTCTTAACCCTTTCATGGTAGTATGTGTGTACGAAAAAATTATTTGGTTATTATTGTGATCACTTTTTATTTTGACACATGGGGAAGTCTTGAGTACCCATAGTTTGTATTGAAACACTTGCTTCTATGCTTAGAGTTTAAGTGTGGGGTCCATTAATGACGTTGTACTTACGGTATATGTATTACACTTTGCTCACTTTCATATTTGCTTGTGTTGCAGGACATTATGGTCCGTGACGATGTTGCTAAAGGAAAAGGTCTTGGAAAAGCCTCCGCTACTTCGTCAGTTCCAAAGAAGCGAAGACAGGGAGAGGGCTCCTCGAGACAGTCCAAGGGAAAGCAGGTGGACGAGGGGTCGCAGCGACTCCTATCCAGGCCTCGTCCTCAATTAGAGTTGGTCAACGATGCTGCTGCTGTGTGGTATAGGAACTTTGTGCCCAATGGGCGCTATGTTTCAGAGATGGAAATTAACACAACCGCTTTAGAAAGGTGGTTTCCCGACGTACTCGCCAGACTACGTGTTTCATGAATGGACAAATTTCTAGACTGCCCGGGGCCTGCCAATTTGAGTCTGGTCCGTGAAATGTATGCCAACTTGAACCATCATAGCTCTACCTCTCATGTTCGCGGAACCGATGTGCCAATGGGTCGAGAAACACTGTGCGACTATCTAGGGGTTGAAAATGCCGACCCACAGAGACTGCAACGCCTCATTCAGAGTCCCCCATATGAGCTGATACGTCACACCTTGTGTCGCATCGATTCAAATGCCAAGTGGCTGAGGAAGCAGGGGAACATTCATCTCTCCATGTTGAGGGCAGATTTCAAATATACTGCCAAGGTATGGCAGAACTTCGTACAGGCTAAACTGATGCCTGCTGAGCACAGCAGTGACTGCACTCGAGCAAGAGTGTGTCTCATCTTCTCACTTATGACCGGCCGACCTATCAATATCGCTGATATTATGCTTAACGAAATGGCCCGCACCAGATTCGGGCGGCAGATTCGGCGGTTATTTTTCGGCAACCTTCTGACGCAGTACATGCAGTTTTTGGGGGTGCCTGAGTATCCTGGGCACGACGAGGTTGTGGAGGCACCAGTAGGGCTAATTGATATCACCGCCCGTCATGGAAACATCGGCCAAGCTCACCCCCGCGGCTCGATTGGAGCATGAAGAGAACTTCAACAAGTACATGCATAACGCTATCAATTTGCTCATGAGCCGAACCGGCATCACTGATGAAGAGCGCATGCACCTGCAAGATGATCTATCCAGCGCTTCTAAAGAGATGTTAGGGATTGCACCTGGCAGCCCTGTGCATCCATCAGAGGACGCCAACACAGTTCAGGGCTTGGATACCGATGTGGATGATGACGATGGCGCAACCGGGCCAATGGCGATGGTGCCTTTTGAGCTGGATTCTGAGGAAACCGGCACGGACTGACAGGGAGTTTCTTCTCACCCTACTTTGTTTTACATATTTTAAATGCATCGAGGACTATGCATTATTTAAGTGTCGGTGGGCGAACTACTACCTGTGCTGATGTTGTATGTTTGTGTAAATTGTGTGTTTTATAACTTGATATTATGTAGTTTGCTAGTTTTACTTTGTTAGTTTTAATTTATTTCTTTTAGTGTAGTATTATTATTATTTTGGTTCTCTTGATAGTTTTGTTGTTATAATTTTTAGAGTAAAAACCAGAAAATCAGAAAGAAAAAAAAAAAAAGAGAAGAAAATATATTTCAGATTTTTTCCCGATGATGGATCTTGTTCTTAAGGGATAAAATTTGATTAAAAAAAACAAAAAGATTTTGTTTTATTTATAGGATAGTTAGGTAATATTCCTTGGTTTTTCTTAAGGCACCGGTTCTTTTCCAAGGATGTAGCTCGAACCGGGCGACTTAATTTCTTTTTAGGACTATTTTAGAAAGAACTGAGTTATGTTGCAATACTTCTTGACATAGTTGATGCTGGTACAACAGGCTATGACACATGATCTATTTTCCCGTTTAGTTGAATTATAAACCTAAGAAAATGAGAAAACCGCCCAATTTGTGACACCCCTGCTCAGTTGTTGACTTGTATACTATATAGCGTAAATACTGCTTAATTATCTCAATTATGTATGCTTGCTTGACTTGAAATTTGAACAGAACCGTTGTGAGTGAGTCATGTGCAATGTGTGAGTGAGGTTTTTGATTCTCTGTGCTATCCTCTATAGTCTAGAACTTGCCCCGTGTGTTAATTGAAGCGAAATTGTAAGTTGGACTAATCTAAGAAATGATATAGGCATTTTCTTGTTTGATTATGGATGTGCCTGTCACATCGAAGATAAATATTGTCCGTTGCTAGCCCCTTTGAGCCTATAGGCCTTTTTCTTTGGTACCTACATTACAAGCCATTCCCTTATTTTGTTCTTGAATTAAACCTTATTTGAACCTTTACCTCCTAAGGCACTTAGTCGCTAAAAGAAGTAAGGGTAGACTTTGGGGATTGTCTTGATTATGAGTGGAACCGTGAAAGGACTTGTCGGTGCACTGAAGCTGAAATTGGAGTCATTAGCGGATGAGTAATTATATGGAGTGTGGAAAAAAAAAAGAAAAATAAAATAAAGAAAGAAAAATGTTAGAAAAATGTTAGTGAAAAATATATAGAAAACACCTCCTATAGATTTGTGCTAGTGGAATGATAGAAGTGCTTAATTGAAAAAGGAAGGCTGTGTATATGAGACAAGTGAAGTAATTGAAAAAGAAAAGTAATCGAATTTTGATTGTAGTGTATTAAGTGCTTAGGAGGACTGGTCACTATTACTAAATATATCCTACCCGTCCCCTAGCCTACATTACAACCTTAAAAGTCCTAGTTGATCTTAGATTTGACTAAATCAATTAGTAGAAATCTACACTACGGGCAAGCTTATGGTACTATTACGTGAAGCATATGAGTTCTTTGTAAGAGTGAGGGCATTTTGTTCTAAATTGTGGGATATTATTCATCTATGTTCACTCTTCGGATTGTGGTAAGGGCACATGATTTCATAAATGATTGGTAATGTTATAAATTATCTTGTTAGGTAAGTATATGTATTGGGATTGCTTAATGGTTGCGAGTCGGCTCTTGAGGTTGGGTGGTGACATTTGGGTTGTTGGATGATATTGAAGTATTATGCTTGAGTAGACTTTACGGGAAGAATATGGATTAATTATATGTTCATGCTTATTTTTCAGTGTTGATTGTGTTCAAAAGTATGATTTGATTGAAAAGTCGAATGCTTCGTGATGATATTAAGTGTAGGTAGTTGGGAAGTTGGTAAATAATCCCATTGCTCGAGGGCAAGCAATAGTCTAAGTGTGGGGTGTTGATGTTTGGTGTAAAAGATATATATTTCTAAGTAAATCACCTCATATTTGGCTTTTGTTTTATGAAATTGGGATGTTAATTACTACGATTCATGTTAAATTAAAGTGTTTTTATGTGTAGGAATGAGTCGGGAGCAATTGGGGGCGAAACGAGCAAGAAACAAAGCCAAAACGAGACAAAAATGGACAAAGGAGCAGGGGGCGCCACAGGCAGCGCCTGGCGCCACCTGTGGCGCTGGAGGCAGTGTGGTCTGGCAGGGTCACTGGAAGCAGCGCCCTGGTGGGCGCCTGGCGCCAGCCAGGGCGCCGACGTCTGGAGCTCTCCTATTTCGTCTAGAAGTTTACTATTTTCGACCTTACCCCTTCCGAACACCTATATAAACACATCCAAACCCAAGAGGAACATATAGAACATGATTTGGGAGGCAAAAACACAACGAAACATCGCACAGATTCATCGATTCTCAGTTCTTCATTCTTTCTAGTATTTTTATAGTTTATTCAATACTTTATATTTTGATTGCTTTTATCATGAGTGGCTATTCATCCCTTGTTCTGGATTGTGATTAGCCATGAATATTGTTGTTCGAAGTTAACGATTTCTTAATTATAATTCATGATTATATGGTTGTTTCTTCAATTCTATGTTTAATTGCTTAATTGTCTGGCCAGCAATTAGGTTCTATCAACTATCTATGCTATGCTTGGGAAAACTATGTTTAGATTAGAGAAGAATTGAAGAAAGCATGTTCTTAACCTTTTAAGGGGGGCGGATTCGTGGTTAGGATAGGAATATACTTAATCACCATGCTTAATTGATTATCGTATTTTTATTGTGTTCTTGATAGATTAATTCCATAGGAATATAGGTGTTAATGTGTTAAGAATAGGCGAATAGTACTTCGGGAGAAGGCTATGAGAACGTTTATCGATTAATTAGCAACCATAAGTGAATTATATGAAAGGGAAGTTAGTTAGAACACAATAGGATTGGTGAAATAATTACAACCCTGGAATATTTGTCTCTATTGATTAAACAATACTTAATTTGTTCTTTCATAATATAGTTATAAATTAGAGCTGTAGTTTAGAATAATCAAGATATTGAACTCGAATTTTTGCTTGCTTAAATAACAATATTAGTACGTTAGTAAGTAGTTGAATTAAGTCCCTATGGGTACGATAACCTGGACTCAAAATCTTATATTACTTGTCGACCGCGTATACTTGCGTGTGCGTTAGGGAGCAACACTAAAAAGGTAAAATAATTCGTACCAAATAAATTTTCATTCTCAAAGTTTAACTCTAGACATTTAATTAAGGGTAGAAGAAATTTAACTATTTCTATACCCTCCCCTCAATAGTAGGATAGAGCATATTATTCATGAAGGCTAGTGATATTTAGTGGCACAGCCACGTGTATTCAAAGAGTGTCAATCAATACTTTTATCGTGAATTTATTTTTTATAATTTAACCTCTCTTAGTGAAAATGCTGAATTCGCCGTTTGTCGATATCTTTAGGCAATCTGCTTCTCAGACTGAAGTACTCTGTAACTAGTATTGTGGCACTCTCGTGAAAGCTCCTGCTGTACGTACAACTTCGGGTCCCATCTCATTTTGCGAGTCAATATTTTGGAATATATAAAACAGATGATAATGATTCTCGATTGCTGTATCAAATTAAAGAAATATACAGAGAGAGAGATGAGTTTTTGGTACAGATATTTTTGGACAAGTGGTCTGGTTATTCCTCAAGGGACTAACCTACCAAATTAGTCTAATTACTATTATAGAGTTATTACGCAATCCCCCATAAACCAACCATGTGAATAAGTCCCAATAGGCTAAGGTTATTCATATGCTATATGTGGATGAAAAGGACTAATAAAGTTTAAGTACTACTTGTAAAGGTTATTAGCTTTAGAGTACATCGTAGTTTATGTGCACCTGTGCAGTAACTAAAATTTTGAGTTTGTAAGTTTAAAATTTTAGAAAAAGGGTTTTCTAGATTTTGGATAAATTACTTATGAATTTTTTTAAGAAAAATATAGGGATTAAGCCAAAGCAATTGCGTTTTCCGAACCGCAAGCATCACACTAGCTCTATCCAGGAGCGGAGCTAGAACAGAGGTTACGAGTTCGGCCGAACTCAGTAGCTTTAATCCAAACCTTATATTTATTTAAAAGAATTTATTTGAATATATAAAAATTATTAATTTTGAATCTAGTACTTAAACGAATTAAAATTCCAAACTCATAAGTGATAACCATTAAATTCTAGCTCCGGGTCAAGCTCCACCCTTGTTTATGTGGCTGCTAGTACATTACTAGAAAAAAAAATCCAGTATATGAGCAATTAATCGTACTATTACTCAAATTTAATAGACAGAGATCTTTTGAAGTGAAGAGGTGTAACTGAAAATCTTAGTTAGGAGGATACTGATTCTTCATGCTCATGCTTATGTGAATGTTCTTTCCTTTGCTCCTCTTGTGGTTCCTAAGAAAACAGATCATCAGAATAATTGCAATAACTTTTTGGGGGCCCTCTCACTCCCCCCTTTTTTTTTTCTTTTCTTGTGTGTGTAACAATAGTGTTCGATCAAACTTATACGCACTTTGATTATGCTTTGAGGTATTTGCAGCTATTTTCCATCGGCAAGTATATACTGTGTAACTCCGTCAAAGTTTGAGTATACAGAAAAAAAAATTATCTATTATTTTTATTTTTATTGAAATTTAGATTCTGATTTTTCATAGTTTACACTCGTTTGATTGACCGCTACACCAGACCCTAAGGTACCCTAGTTTTGCCTACCTTTATAAGCAGCCGTTTGCCACCTCTTTTTTCACAAAACAGCTCAAAGCTTAATTACTCTAGCTCTTCCTTTCAACAAATTGCCTTCCTTTTTCCGATACATATATCTTGTAATTAGCAAATAGAGATCGAATATGAGCTCAATGTCGTCTCAACATGGCTCTGGCTCCTGGACAGCAAAACAGAACAAGGCCTTTGAGAAAGCATTGGCAGTGTATGACAAAGACACTTGTGATCGTTGGTCCAATGTTGCCAAAGCAGTTGGAGGAAAAACAGCTGAAGAGGTGAAACGACACTATGAAATCCTTGTGCACGATGTTTTGTACATTGAGAGTGGTAGAGTGCCCTTTCCCAAATACAAGACTACTACGCGAGAATAACTTCATCAAAGGTAGGTGACTCCAATTCTCTTGATCATGCCATAATAGAAAGAATTTAAGTTATACACACTGACTGACTCCTAATCTTTACAGTTGTTTATATATAATTAACTTTATTCACACATCCAATAATTGGTATGAAATTGAGCTTTCAAAATTAATTGCTTATCAAGTGTCGTGGTATATGCAGTTTGCACCTCAAAACACAAGAGTGTATGTGGTGTTGGACATCACTTCAAAGTTCAAACCATGCAAGTATCACTAACATTAAAACATGGTACTAGTGCTAAAGTGATGTCATGAACTAATTAAATCACATTTTTGTCTTCAAATAAAAGCAATGGTGCTAAAGTGACATATGCTTAACACGAGCATCCTAATTAGTGACAGGGCCAGATGTAATTTACTCCCCACAAGTTTTGAATCCATAATGACAAAAATGCAATGAATTCAGTCGTGAATACTTAAATATTGAATCCATCAAATTCATTAATATTTTAGATTCGCTTCTATTGATACCAACAACTTTTGGTGGCAAAATTACTTAACATGTGTACTAATGGAAGGTACAAATACTCAATTGAATATATAGGTGCAAGTTGGTCCGAATATTACTACGTATAAAGAACAATTTGTTTTATATCAATACTTATACTTCCTATGGACATTTGTGTTTTGCTAGCATTTTATTCTAAGAATGTCTTTAGTCCAAGTTTCATAGCTAATTTATTCTAATTATTTCTCTTTGTATGTGCATACATGCAGGAAGCAAAATTTAACACTTCATTGAAGCAATGGACGTCAATAAGCAGCAAAAAAGTGCAAAATCACTTCGCCTTGGACCTTGCTTCTTTAAATATATATTAATTAACTCAAGTTGTATATTTAATTTTTTTCGTCCACGTTTTAAATCACTGCTATTTTGAGTCTATATAATTACCTACTGAAGGAATCATTTGAATTCCTTCAGCTCTCTAGTACTCGTCCTGTAATATTCATATTGTTCCTCTAGATGAAACGTGCATTTTATGAGCTATGACTTCATTGTTAGAGTATTACTTTATTCAATAAAATGCAAATATTTTAAAGGGATCAGAAGAAAAATAGATTTGATCAGATTCTCCATTAACTACTTCCTCGGTCCGAATTTATGTGGTGCAGTTTAATTTGGAATGGATTATAAAGAGAAAATAATTTTTTAAAATTATGATCTAAATCAAGTCATAAATAATCTCATAAAGGGTAAATAAGAATTTTAACATTTAACATTTATGAGTATAAAAATAAATTATTCTTTTTGAGATAAACTTAAAGAAAATTTAAATCAAATAAATAATTGTGAAGACGGATTTAACCTGAAGAAAATATGAATCCCAGATAATTAATACTCGTACTGTAGTATAAGTATCCCAACAAAAGAATATTGGCGTGACGTTCGCTGGCAAGGAAATTCCTACAATCTTTTAAAATGCGAATTAATAATAAAGCTTTTATCCATTGCCAAATTCTTATATATTTACAAGATTGTATAGGAAGATACCAAATTGGATGCAATTAAGCATTTCATTTATGCTTGGAAATTTGAGGTAGGAGATTGACATCGTGATGTCAATGAAATGGTAATGTCTTTTTAAATTGATGAATCTCATGAGCTTGAGATCACTAAAATAAAGATTCTTTTTAATCCTATGTAAAACAATGAGAGCTTTAATTTGTGCATATTCGACGTGAAATAATTAATTGAGACTCATATTTGTAACATTTCTAGGAGTATTACTTATTGGTAGACTTTGTTCAACTACCTATTCCCTATTGCAATGCTCGAGACAATTTATGATTATTAATTCACTCCTTTCAGATCTGCAATAACAAATGGTTTTGGTAACAGGTTTAGATATGCAAAGATTAGCACACAAAACCTGTTATTCGATGAATAAAATAATGGTACATTGAAATTATTTTAGAGATTGCCTACATCAAAGCTACTTTTGTCTAAACACAATCTTGTGCTATAGTTTATTCATACTCATATTTTTACTTTCGTCTAAAGTTACACATAAATTTGTCCCCTATGTTGTACTAGTAATAGTAAGTGGAGTTTAATACCATTTGAAAGAATCTAACATTTCCATCAAATTTCTTATGGGAGAAGTAGCATAATATTGTTACAAATCACTTTGTAAATCCGTACGCAACAAGTATGAAACTTGTATATTCTATCAGAAAAAAAGATTAATTAATTCAAAACAAACAAATTATTGAGAGTGAGTCTTTAGAAAGAAAAAATAAATAGAAAAGGGATGCAAATTGCGGTTTGTGTGATCATTTTTCAAGTACCTATTTCCCTTCCTTTCAATGAGCTGAGCATAAAAGAAGTGGAAGGAAAGCCTACGAGCAGTGGGGAGGTAGTATTTTCGTTAAAGGATTCTAAAAAGAAAAATATTAAAAAATTAAAAGAGATTGTAACTAGGAATTAAACCAATGATCTCACAATTTTAAACCCCTTGACCACTAAGCTATGTTTTTGAGCCATATCAAAGTGATTCAAAATATAATATATAGAAGTAAACATCAAATTTTGCCTTTATATACAGTGTAATTTTTTGGCCGAACCCCCTTCGCCCCCTAAATCCGCCCTTGCCTAGGAGATACGGTAAAATTGTCTTTGTGTAACCTATAGGTTACGAATTCGAGCCGTGAAAATAACCACTAATGCTTGCATTAGGATATGTTGTCAACATAACACCCCTTAGAGGTGCGTCTCTGTCGCGGATCCTGTGTAAATACAAGATGCTTTAAGGCACTAGACTGTCTTACTGTATAACCTATGTATACATACTAAAAAAAAAATAAACAAAAAATCCAGCTGGCTATTTCTATAATGATTCCTAATATTAGACTACAGGCTGGGGTAGCACAAGGAGAGCCCAACAATGTCAGCCCTTTTCAACTCAACTTTAGTTGCTCGTGTTAATCTACATTTTCAACCTCAAAAAAGGACAATGGAATATTTCTCTTCTTTTAATTTGGAAGTAATCTATAATACTCCGGATCGTTTTGTTCATGCGATAAAGTGGAATATCTTAGTTTAGAATTTGATATTCAATTTATCTTATATTAAATTTGGTTTAAATTGCTTTTAGTTTGTCCTTTTCCTTTCAAGAGTTCCATGGAACTTCAGCATAGGTCTTGCCAAAAGTATTGCACTGTCTAGCCTTGGCAGTTAGTTGACAATTTCATCTCCTTTTAAAAAATTTGCTGTCCTATATTCTTCTAGTGAGTTAGCAATTTTCCAAAGCACTTTAATATTAATCGTTATATTACAAAATCTGGGCTTGGTTGCAACTAAGAGTGTCAAATGGCCGGGTTGGGTCAAATTAATTATTTGACCCGATCCATATTTAATACGGATAAAAAACGGGTTAATGGCGGATAACATGGTAACCATATTGTCCATGACTTCTTCAATATGATAACTTTTGGAAAATTCCTAGTCTCCCAAACTTGATAAACCCCAAATTTGAGGCTTTACAAATGTAAAAGTTAAACTCATTAATTATCCATTGGTTATTCATTTAGATGGATAATATGGTTCTTATCCATATTTGACCTGTTTTTAAAAAGTTCATTATCCAACCCATTTTTTAATGAATAATACGGGTGATTAACTATTTTCTTTTAACCAGTAGATGAGAATTGCCCGTGTAGAACACGAGTCCAAACATTGTAGATTTGAACTGACTATCATTCTCTAATGATGCTTTGAAGAATTCATTTGGGAATCCAATTGATATGGTCAAAGAAGCCGTAGGAAGTAACAAATTGGCAACAATTAAGAATGTCGACTACCCTTAATATTCATTACTCAAATATGAAATATTCGAAATTCATTATTCATAAATTCTGCATATTATTAATTACTACTAAAAATCATATGTTGTAGTATCCATTACAATATCACGACAAAATTTGCATCTTAGCTATATCATTATTTGGTCTTTTAACAAAATAATTGAATCCTTATTTAATTATCAAGTTGCACAGTAGAAACAGTTAGTGCAAAGTAGTGTATCCGATGTCTAATTCCTAACCTACTGACTTTCATTACTATTCTTTTCCTCCAAATCATAAGAGCTTGACCTTTCACGTAGCCTGCAGGCTGAGTCACTGCGACTTAGTTTCGATTACATGAACACGAGTTCTGAAACAATGAGCCTTCTAAGTTTCTTTGAAGAAAATTGGTCAAAAATCTTGATTTGATCGATCATAATTTTCAGGAATGTGCTCGTGGATCAACCTCAACACCACTTCCAATCTGGCATCGATGTCTTCTTATTTCTCGTGACCCTGTACATGAACTGAATATTAACCAAAAAGAAAAAATAATTTAATAAATAAGTAGAAGTGCAAAACATAAACATTTATATCTAGTACACATTATATCAATTATTTGCTATGTTATGGATATCGAAAGTAAATCTTTTAGAAGTATATATGATCTTATTCTTATAAGACATCAAAATGGCGCAGTGTACAGACATAAAACCCCGCCAGAAGATCTAAACAATATTATGGATGTGTGCTAGTATTTCTAGGAAGGAAAAAAGGAGGGAGGGAGGAAGAGGGATAAGTTGTACCTGCACATATAGCTACAAAACAAGGGAAAGAAGAAAGATAAAATGGTACACTAATCCACAAACAGCAAAAACATAATACACAAAAAAATAACGATAAATCCAAGAGTAAAAGAAGGAAGAAGGAAAGGCAACTTGAAGACATTACAAATATTACAGTTGTTATGTGTGTCAAGGAAAAAAGTAAATGTAGATAATAGCCCTAGAGGACTCAAATTTAAAACTTGAAAAGGTTCCAAAAGATGATAACTTCAATAATTGAGAAGTAATGAGAACTATCAAAAGAGAGATGTCGTACTTATAAGGTAGGATAGAGAAGGTTCCAGAGGATCAATAATTGAGATGATTTAAGGAGAACTATCAAGAGAGAAGTGGTACTCATAACTCATAAGGCGAGCTAGAGAAATATTTTACTCACGGAAGTGATCTTACTAAGTTGAAATTATAACAGTACACGTGCTAACTTTTATCTTACTTTCAATGATTTCAAATTGAGGAGAAAGAAGTATACATACATTATATATCACTGTAATAGGCAAGCAGACATCTTTAACCACAAAAAACAATAGGGAGACCAATTAATGAGTTGACTATAAGCTATATGAACCTCATATTTAGGTCGTATTTAACTATTGCACGCACCAGGAAACTACATGTTCTTTAAATATTTTGAACTTTCGGGCTGATTGTATTCTTCTTTGCAATATGTGATTCCTATAATCGAGTCATGTAGTTACAACTTAAGTGTTAATAAAAAAGAAATGAAAACAAGGAAAGAGTCAATACTTTATAATCCAAAGTGCTAATGTAACCATTCGTGGCATTATCTCTTCCTAGATTTTTTTGCTACACTAAAAGAAGAACAATCTTAACTTCGTAAGTTACTATTCTGCGTTTTTCTTTGAAAATTATAAACTTGAATGACAGCTTGTTATAATATCGCAATATATTCTTTTACATAACTGGTAGTTCAATTATAAGCAGGAGAACTTAAATGTATTGTCACAGGCAAATATCAATAGGTTGACCATGATATTTTTTAAAAGAAAAGAGAGAGCAAGGATAAAACTATTTATTCTACTTTTTTAATATCTTATGTGAGCATTAATCATGTCCACCAATAAACTAAATTGTGCTGAAATATGACATGCACCACCTTGCAAATTCAAATATGTAGACACCACTAAATCCAATGTTTTTGTTTGGTAAGAATCAATATTCTGGGATGTGAATTTAAAAAAATAAAATATTCATCTGAAATGCAGTATGAAGTTCTTTAATCAACAACCATGATAGTTAAGGTAACTGATACATAAAATGCATTTTTGTTATTCACAATGGCAGCCACGGAAGCAAGCAAAGCGCGTAAAAATAAACAACCTTCATCGCTCAATTGTTTTAGTTAAACAATAGAATAATTCAAAACTAACCTCTAATTAGTATCTTTACGGTCTTAAAATCTCGTACGCTGCAATTATGCATTGACAACTCACTAAGCATATTATGGAACTCCTGAAAAATATTTTAACAGTTGAAATAATAAAATTAAGGAAACAAAACTTTAAACCTTATTCAAGAGGAGGTTGGAAGAAGAATCAAAAGATAAATAACCAAAAACACAAAACACGATGAGGGAAAGAACAAGAATATAATAGCATAGATGGTGCTAAGCAGTCGGGCAGTGCAAATTAAAATTTAAAGGGATTATACATCAAAATTTTGAATCATCAATTATTAAACTTTTACCTCTTTTACACCTCAAAAGAATTCAATATTTCAAAAGGGTTATACCTCAAAATTAGCAAAAGATCGTCCTTTAACCGATTAAGATAAATAAAAAAGGAAAAAAATATATAAACCGTTGAAAAACAACAATTAAAGAGGTACACCGCAATATTTCCACTCGGCAGTTGGAAAGCTTGAAGAGTGTTATATCCTGATAGACGATTGCAGCTCCAAGGGTTCGTTTAGCAAGAAGTAGCAGGTAAGTTTATCCCAATTTGTGAAATATAGAGTTGTATTTCAAGTCGAAATGTGAATCCCTAAAAGAGGATGCGAAAGATAAGAAAAGGTCAGAGAGAGAAAGGTCTAATGCTAATGGAAGACGATTGTTGCTAGAACTCATTAGCCATAGTAGATGATTAACAAAGTACAATTGTGAAAGAAGCGTGCAGGACAGAGCTGTACAGAATTTTAAATGGAAGAATGTGAGGAAGGACACGGCTATTATCAGAGCAATAAAAATGTAAATTATAATTAGCTATATAAAATTACCACGTTATCCTTAATCTACCATCAAAGCTTTTCTATATAATAGAAATAGAAATTTTGCCATCACTAATTGCAACATAATGTAGACAGAAGTAAAGTTTTACTTCTTCATTTGGAAGTACTTTCAAAACTATATATATGGCATGAATACTATAACTTCATATGTCGTATCGAATTATTTATCGTGTTTCTTTTCTACACATCTCTTAAAAAAATATTAAATAAGAGAAATTTTTAATTATTTTATTATTATTTATGTCGTAAGATATAATTTCTCTTTATTTGATGTTTACTCATAATTTTAAGTATTTATAAATTTTTAAAAACAAATAATATATTAAGGACAAAATAAAAAATAATAATTATTTTAATCTTGAACTACTAAAATAATAAGTAATTTGAAACAATAATTTTTAAAATCACAACAGATGATTTGAGATATCATATCTCATTTCTATATTTGGTTAAACTGATTCTGTAAATATTTGGTTAAACTGATCGATTATTGGACCAAGGAAGCATGATTTTTGCAACCAGAAAATTATTGATAATCGAGATTTTTCTTATATCTTAGCCACTAAAATTTAAAGATTAAAATTGGAAACAACAAATTTTGTTCAGCTTTATCCATCTTCAAACCAAGTACTACATATTTCAAAATTTACATAATATATTATATATGTAATCCGACGAATCAAACAAACCAATAGAACTACACAATCCAATATCGAGATAAATATCTTATACTACTAAATAAACTAATATCGGGATAAATATCTGACTGACGCTGAATTTTAAACTATCGAGATAACTATACAATATTGCCCCTATCAGCCACTTATAGATTAAATTAATTTATGAACAAGTAGATATTTTACTTAAACCGCAATAATTTTTATCATCTACTAATACTATCAT
The DNA here is from genome assembly GCA_002018475.1 of Nicotiana obtusifolia. NCBI lineage: Eukaryota > Viridiplantae > Streptophyta > Magnoliopsida > Solanales > Solanaceae > Nicotiana > Nicotiana obtusifolia. The sequence continues at coordinate 36,272 of MCJB01011177.1, read as the reverse complement.
GTACTCACTCATTAATAACTCAATTAATTTAATCTTCGAATCTTCATTTAAAAAGCAATGAACTACGAGAGTTCCTCAACTAGTACACAAGGAAGTCGACACAGTTATTTCGTAAACCATCATTTACTTGATTCCATGGAACTTCGCAAAATACAGATTCACAGTCTCTTTTAACAACCGAATTATAAAGGACAATAACACCAACCACACTAAAAACAGTAATGGATACTAATCTAAAGGCCAATTAAACATTAGGCCAAATTAAGTACATTAAATCTAATAACGTCCACCACCGCCATAACCACCACCTCCGTAACCACCGCCGCCTCCTTCACGTCGGCCCCCTCCGTAACCACCGCCGCCTCCTTCACGTCGGCCCCCTCCGTATCCACCGCCGCCTCCGTAGCCACCTCCTCCTTCACGTCGGCCACCTCCGTAACCACCGCCGCCGCCTCCACTTCCACGAGCTTGAGCTTCGTTAACAGTGATGTTACGGCCGTCAAGTTCCTGACCGTTCATCCCTTCGATTGCATCCCTCATGCATTTCTCATCCTTAAAGGTAACAAAGCCAAATCCTCTAGATCTGCCAGTTTCTCTGTCGTTAATGATCTGAAAAAATAAAAACAAAACAAAACTACGGTCAGATCTAACAGATCTACAACGTTTACAAGCAAAATAATAAACCGATCTATCTTCATCTCTTGACAAAAAGAGAAAAAAGATGGAACGTACCGTTTCAAGGGTATAATAGTAATAACAACAGTAACAGGAATCAAGTAAACCAGAGAGTAATAACAGTAATCAGTAACAGAAGGTCATCAACGAAGCCAAAAAATGGGCTCGGATTCGATTTCTGCTCTGCGCAACAAACGGACCTTCGAGTCGAGAACTTCGCCGTATGTACCGAAAGCGTCAGCTAAGGTTCTATCGGTGGTTGCCCATGCGAGCCCACCGACGAAGCAACTGTATTCTACTTCAGCAGCCATTTTACTATACTGAGAAGCGAGAGAGGAAATAACAAACCCTAAATGAAAATATCAGAAAGAAGAGATGGAGTGGAACTGATGTAGAAAAGCCCACAATTTTATAGGCGGAGATGAGTTTGGTGTCGATGGGCTTTTAAGTAATTGGGCTTCGGGTCTGGGTCGATGAGGTCATTATGGCATATCACTTTCTTGAGCTTACCAATTTGTTTTAAAACATCTTACATTTTCCACCGAAATTGTATTTCAGATGTGAATTATGACCACAGCAACTTTTTGAGTTTAAATATCATATACTAATAAAAAGTATTTATAACGCCTGGTAAATCCACCGTAGTATATAAGATGCGAAAAGCGAAGATAAGATTGGTTGGTTCAAGTGCAGAGGAGGAGTGCAAATGCTATAGTGAGCTGCGCTGTGTCGGATTTAGAATTTTTATTAAGTGGTGTCAAAATATAAATAATTAGATATATCGAAAAGTCAAGAAGAGTCAACGAATAATAAATATATATAAAAATAAAAAAATTATCTAGCAAAATGTAATTTTCCGGCGAAGGGGTGTCGCTTGATGATCTCGTCCAATTTCACTCCTCTATTCGAGGTTATGAAAATGATCGACGCAATAATCATATCCAACAAGAGTCGAGGTCAAATTCACAGGGAGCTATATGTATGGAAGTTAGTAGTATATATCTTATCATGTGAGTTTGTATATCTAAATTTGCACTTACGTGAAAATTGATTGTTTTAAAGTTTAATCTAAACTATAATTGCAATTTAAAATAAAACTAGAAGATTGTTTTTGTTGTTTTTCAAAACTTGTAAAAGGCATAGGGGTATGACCTTCGCCTAGGTGTTTGCCTAACGGATTGTAAATTTTAAGCTTTTTTATTGGTCGGGGTGTATTAAAGCTATCAACACTCGGTTACCCATTCAATACCTCTCGGTCAGAGAGAGATTTTGCCCAATTTGGCTTTCTCAAGTCCAAATGTGTATTGCACAAAATGGTTGATAAAAAGCTCAAGTCGGGTTTTACTATCTCTAGGTTCAACCCATTAATTGGGTTTATCAATCTCTCGATGACCCAATTTCTTGCTAGCCAAGTTTTCCTAGACTAAGTCTTTCTTTCTCAAGTAGAGACCAAGTCAAATAGGCATGAACTAATGTTTGCAATCATTAATTCGTCAAATAAAAGCAAGAACAGGGCTAAATGATAAACACCCAACCATAAACAAGCAATAAATCAAACACCCATTAAGTTTACACACTGGGTTGGATCACAACCCTAGTGAAAATCTAGCTACTCATGCTTGAAATTGAAGGAAAAAGAAAAAGGAAAAATGATAATTAAACTCATGTTGAAAGATTGAAATGATAAAATTTACGTTAAAATAGCTAAAAATATGAAAAACTACTAAAAGAAGTAAAGAGAAATGGCTACTGTAGCTGCTACTGTCCAAAGTTAACCTAAAAATGTAAAACTTGTCTATTTATACAGGGTTGGAAATTTCGGACAAAATGCCCTTTTGGAGGTTCTGCGGCAGCACAATTCCATGTGCGGTCCGCACTTTTCTTCAGCTTGACATGATTGGAAGTCTGCGGCCGCATAATTCTGAAGTGCGGCAGCACTGCACTCATTCTGCGGTCCGCACTTTTACATGTGCGGCCGCACCTCGCTCTTCTGCGGTCCGCCACTTTTACATGTGCGACCGCACAACTCTTCTGCGGCCGCACAATAATTGTGAGGTCCGCACTTTTGCTGGACTTGAATTGCGGATTCTCTGAACTTTGCTCTAACCCAACTTCTGCGCCGCACATTTCATTTGCGGACCGCACTTTGCACCAGTCTCTTATGGGTTTTTCCTTCATAACCTGCGGCTGCAGATGAAATTCTGCGGTCCGCACGTCTAAGCTTTTGTGCCCTTTTTTGTCTTTGAGTTCAGATTACTCCTTCTTGAGTTGAATTTCATCTCGGGAGTTTATCTTCCAATATTCCTTCAATTAACCACATTTCATCATTTTTCGGGAACACAATTAAACGCTTTTGGACTAAAACAAAAGTTAAAAGGCGCTAATAAGTAGTCAAAATCCCCACTTATCAACTCCCCAAAACTTAAGTTTTTGTTTGTCCTTAAGCAAATAAAGTGGTTCACACCTCCACTAGTTAAGAGCCATTCTAGTAAATCATTGTGAGTCATTCACACATCAATTGGGACCAACAATTACCCACACCACTTATAAATTATCAACAAGGCAACAAGTTAAACTTTTAAGCACAAATAGTTCTAATGTGACACTTGAGCATCAAGAGTTGACTTTATTCGACAAGGAAGCTCGCTCTTTGTGAAACAATTGGCTAAAAATGTAAGTTTGGGGGAGAGACGAGGAATCTGAAAAAAGGTATCAAGGCACAAAAAGAGAAAGAAATGAAGAGAAGGAAAGGCAAAAAAAGAAAAGAACAAAAAAAAAATATAAAGCGAATAAGTTGAGGAGTTGAAGGGATTCAAAGAAAAGTAATGATGCAAAGTATGGAGAAATCAAAATGGGAGAAAATGAATGGCATGATCAAGAAAGAGTGATGTTAAGTCTCTATAATCCCCCCCAAGGAAAAGAAAATGCCTCAAAGAGTTAGCGAATCATGAGCCGAGAAAAGAAAATGGAGTGCTTAAGGAAAGATGAACTAGTTCTATCATAGCATATCCAACCTTAGTCCAAAAGCCTTCGATGCATTCCGAAAAAGCCCTACGTGACTCTATAATCTCTAGAATATCTCGAATCTAAAGAGATGTAGTCCTCTAATTCTTCTCCTCACGAACGATGGTTCAAGATCTTGAGAGCTTGATCTTGAACTTGACGGATTTCAGATTTGTGGTGCGTCACGAACAATTTGAAGGTCGTCACGAACCAGAAGTTGGTGTTGGGTTAACACGAACGGAAGATTTGAAGCCGTTTGCGTATGATTTGAGTTTGCCTTTGGTATTTGACTCAAGACGACGATTGCTTATATGGATGTAGACCTTGATGCTATTCTTCAGAGCTCCTTTAGCATTTCCTTCTGCTTACTTCTTTCTTCCGTAGCCTTCTCCTTTGACCCCTTTATATAGGTGTGGAGCGGAGTAGTCTCCAAGAAAACCCTAGTGGATCATTGGGCTTGAGGTTTATGGGCCAACCCATTTTATAGAAGAACAATTGACGGGCTAGCCCAATAATACATTGGACTTTTATTTAAATCAATTTATTTTAGATTTAAATAATCAACCTGATTATACTAGCCCATAGTATCATTTGGACTAATGTGTATTTAATCTATGATAAAATCCAAATTACTTGTGGACTCAAATTTAATAAAATTTTAGTTGTCTACAAATGCCCTCTACTTCAAAGCTTGTCGAGGTGTAGACTTATCGTAACTTGAAGACATGATTTGAAGTAACCGTTGTAGAGCCAATGGACATTTTTAAGTGTGACCTGGCATAATGAACAAGGTTTTAATCCAGATAGAATGGACGTTGTAGCTTTGCCTTGCTTTTTTTTTTGAAGATTAGTTAATGACTTTCTCACGACATGCAAGAACCTAGTAAAAGAATTACTCCTCGAATGGAGTATTTTAATCGCCCATCAATGTACCAAATGTTCCTTATTTGGAATTTTTTTTTGGCAAACTGATTGTCTCCAAGCAACAAACCAATTTGATGGCTAAGTATAAGCTCATTATACGTAGATAATAGCTTTAATTACAAATGAGCTCAGAGGAAACGTAAATTGCCTCTTTTGGATTAATGCTAAAAACTTTCCATAATTTGCTCGAATTCTTCTTACAATGAAGCTCATTCCTATTTTGAAGAGGAGTTGGAGATTTTCCTAAGTATCCTTACCTTTTGGAAAATAGGAAAGGGAGCTTTCCCTGAGCCTTTTGGTCGTTACAAATTTTACACAAAACCCTCTTTTACTCCTTTATGGAATTAATTCATTCCATGTAGAATAGTTTTCCAACCCTCCTCTTATTCACACAAGCTTCCAAACGAGAAACCCTACATGAATTCTTTTTTTTTTTTTTGTTTCCGTACCATAAAAGACTTCCAAGTCAACTAGGAATTGGCTTTTCTTTTAAAGGAAAATTTTGCTCACCAAGCCAAAGAGCCGACTCAATATTCTATATAAGGAGCATACCATGCAGCCATGCTCACCACCTATTCTTGAAATTTCTTAACTCTTCGCTAGCCTCCTTTGAAGGTCTTATGGTAAGCTCTCTTTCCATCATTCTTTACCTGTCGCTAATTTTGAGCAATGCCTCGAACTCATATTTGAATATCTCGCATGTTGCTGGACTCAGAACTCAAGTACTTTTAGTGACAAAATATGCAATAATCGCACCTTTTTGGACTTGACTACGATTGACCCTCTCTTTTTTTTCTCTTTGTCGCAGAAGCTGCTAGGAATCGTAAGCTTTGCGCATTCTGTAGAAAAGCATTCATATCTCCTTGAAGGTTTATCGAGAACACAAGACCCTTGATTTTTTTGAAACTAGGCTCAGAGTGCTGCAACATGTCAAAAATTTGAATTTAAATTCGCATTGTATCATCCTCGGTGAGCTTCCTAAACCTGGTTTAAGTTCTGTCGCGCTCGACATTCAGCTTTGTGCGTCTTAACCAAGAAAATCATATCTTGGTGTAGGAACGTCGAAATCATGAGCAGTTTGTGGCTACGAAAACTAGACTTCTGGAGCTACGACATAGGTAAAAATCATAATCAGAATGTGCTGATATCTTCCCAGAAACTTTCTCGAATTAAGGCAATATATTGTGACATCCTGCCCTTTTCAGTTTTGCTGGTTTTCTCAGATTCTTCCTTTATCTTTTTGCAGACTCTCGGAGCAACACATCAGACTGTGAATTCCATCGGCAAGGATGCATTTAATCAACCAAAATACACCATATCCAGGCCTTGAGATTATTAGCGACAAGCAGAATCCGTGCGCTCAAGTTCTCGCTTTAAAAGTTCATCCTCTGGTGATAGGTGCTTTCGGGCTCATTAGGAAGCCGCTTGACTCCTCCTTTGATCTTGCAAAATGGTCGACTAGAGAGATGAAGGATGCATTGAAAAGATTTTCGGGCAAAGCAACCAACATAAAGGTCCTCTTTTGAAGTCCTCCACCCATCAGAAGGTCGCGTCTGCTAGTCCTCCTCATCGTGACCATGATGGACGTCTCGCCACTTGGAGTGTTCCTCCTTTCGGCTTTGGCGAAGTTTTCTATACGTCCAAATATTGGGAGTGGGTAGAAGATGTTCTTGCCCGCAACAAGTTGACTCTGGATGGCATCAAGGTCTATGACGCCATCTTTGCTTCGTTGTTCACATATGACTACAATGAGAATGTCTTCCGTGCCTTTCGCGAGCTTTGGCGTCCATCTACCAACATAATTTCTACCTCTATTGGTGAACTCTCCATCTCTTTGTGGGACTTGCGAGCAATCGGAGGCCTTCCGGTGCATGGGTCCTTCTACGACGAAGTTATCCCCTCGGCTAAGGAGTTGACACAAGCGGATTATCAAGGAAAACCTTTCCTCCCAAGAAGTTGTTGCACCTGTTCTCGGCGTTCTACAAACTCGTGAAGGATGATGACGTACACGAGGTCTCCATTCGTGATTGGGTGGAGTTTTGGTTTCGAGGTCCGAGTAGGTATGCCAAGCCTCCGCAAAAGTCATCAAGGAATCGGACTACAAGGCCAAAGTTGAATCATAACACTTCTAGAAATATTGATGCCAGCTTCCTACCATGAATCGATGAGGAGAATGCCCCCTTTGTTGAGCTTGGCGTGGAGGACTCACTTAGAGCTGAGACTTATTTGGCGGCTTTCCTTGCATTTTGGCTTTGCAAATTTGTGTTCCCCAACAAGATGATCGACTACATTCGTGCTAGTGTCTTCAAAATCGCAAGTTTGATGGCTCATGGAGAGAAGTTTCCTTGGCAGTTTCAGTCCTTGCAAGTATCTACCATGGCTTGAAGGAGATCTCCACTTCTTAAGATTTGGGCGCCTGTAAAGCACTCGTTCCTATTCATTACTTATATGGATGGATAGGAGCACATTTTAACACCTACTATCGTGTTAAGCTTCCACAACGAGGTCCGCAAATGTGCAAGGTTTCTGGTGAGAAGATGGCGAAGCATTTTGACCTTAGTAATGCCCGCGAGTTGTTTCGACAAGTTAGCACGCGACAACTTCACCATTTAGACATGCTACAAGGGAGGGAATTGCATCTTACCGATCGTGATGAACAATCGAATTGTTGGAATGACTATTTTATAAGAATTCGCTCAAGCTTCATCACCCTTAGGCATGATGAGAGTCATATTGTGGAATCTTATAGCCCCCATAGGTTTAGTCGTCAATTTGGCTTTTGTCACGACGTTCCTGGAAATCTTATGGAGCGACCTTATGACGACTCACTGAAAATGCTAGTGCAATTTTGGGACTCCTGTGTTCGTCTTGGAGGTTCTTCAAAGGTTATTGTCCCTATGCGTCCATCAGAAGAGGGGCCTCTAATGACTCGTGAGTATGCAAATTGGTGGTCAGATCGTTGAGTGCACTCTTCCCCACAAGGTACTCACATCATTTTGAAAGTTAAAGATGATATTCCTTCGTCGTCCAAAGATGATCAACATCAAAAGAAGACTCAGGAAGGGTCTTCCAAGTCCAAGTTAAGATCGAAAGATCCTTCGCAAAGCACCAAGGTCTTATACAAGTCTACCCCTTCGATGGGCGGGGATGCCTGTGTGGAAAAATGAGCTAAACATGTTTTGTTGAATTCCAAAACAACTGCTGCCACTATGGAGTTGACGAACAATCCTTGCAAAAGGAACGCGCCTCCTACTTCACTAAACAAAGATGTTACTAAGACAATTAATGTTGTGCCAACAAACGAGGAAAGGACTCAACCTTCTGCTTTGCCAATGAGATTGTGAATGTTAGTGGTACTTTTAGTTCGAACGAGAGTGATGTTAGTCACGACATACGTTGGAATCGTTCAAAGAAGAAGGCTAAGGACACGAGCCATAGTGAGTTTGCTGACTTGGACGCTCTTCGTATCGATACTGGATTTTTCGTAGAGGGTGACCCTAGTTCAACTATGCCGTTGTCTGAACATAAGAAAGGAGTAAATATTATTTCCTTCAAATTTACTCTTCCCCTTTTTTGGACACTAAAGTTATTATTTATTTATTTTTAAAAAAATTGCTTCATTGGGATTATACAATTGGGTGTCAATGAGTTGTATGACGATGTGCTTGGTGACAACATGGTGAAAGACTGTGTTACAAGCCGAAATTCCCTCGGTGTAGCCACAAAAAGTCCTCACACTTCAGTTGACGGTGTTGAACATCATGCTACAAAAAATGCTCCTTCGACAGATTTAAGTCTACCCAAAGAGTTGCACCTCGTTCTTCCAAAAGATGTTATGCTTTCCAAGCCAGCCATAACGAGTAAGATGGAGGATGCCACAAGTCAAGCAAAACGTCAAAAAGTCTTCGAGCCTACTCCATGGCCGTTGCATTTTGATGCTCCAAACTTCAAACCACAAGAGACTATTTCCCATATTAAACTTTTTTTGTTAACACGATGTGGCATACCTTGTGTGAATGGATCTAAGAGTTCTCTCTTGATTCTCTGGATAGCTTCACAAAGTTGGAGGAAAGTAATGCTTTGACTCTTGAGAAAATTAAGAAAGAAAATATTATTGATACTTCTACTTTAGAGGCTTCAAGACATAAGCAGATTATGATGCTTTAATATCGTCCAAAATGACTAAAGAATTTTACCAAGAGTCATTTTCTGATGCACGACAACGCCCCGATGATGCAAAACAGGAATATGAAAAAGCGAACGAGTCTGTGAGAAACTTCAAGCCAATCTTGCGAGTGTTGAACAACAGCTAGCTGCCTTGGCCTCCAGAAAGAAGAAGATCGTCGCGTTCTTGGATAAACAACAAGTGAAGTTGGCTAAAAGTCAAGAGAACATTGACATTACCGAATTTATACCATTGAAGACAATCATCCATTATATGATGATGGAGCATAGAAATTATCCCTTCTGAAAGGGGCTGTTGAGGCAAGCCGCCAACAAATCCTTAGCTTCAAACATTTTCCATGATTTAAGATTTTTTTTTTTTTTTTTTGCTTAGGATTCTCGATTTACAATTTTTTTTATAACTAATATCATGTAATGAAGTTCTTATTTATTGGAGCAATAAAAGTATCTTTATTTTTACTATGTGATATCTCTCTCTAAGACTTGAATGCTCTTTGTTACTCCCAGTTATATCTTTCTTAAATTTCAGCACGTGTCTTGTGTGTTGGCTTTGTTGCTTCTCGTGCTCTTGTTAAAGAAAGTCATATCTTGAGCTAGGAGTGTCGGAATTATAATCCGTCTATACTGTTAGAAAGAAATCTCAGAGACCTGAAGTACCTATGAATTTCATGGCAGAACTCTTTCGAGCTATCAACAGAAAATTCGTGACGTCAACTTAACGGCAGTGAACTTTCATATTTGCGTACCTTCGGCTAAAATAATTGTATCTTGAGCTAAGAGTATCAGAATTACAATTCGTTTGTGGTATCAGAAAGTAAACTCGAAGATCTAAAACTCATATAAATTTCATAACAAACCTCCTTTTGGACTGTCAACAAAAAATTCGCAAAGTCGACTCAACTGCAGTGAACTTTCAGATTTGCGTACTTTTGGCGAAAATAATTGTATCTTGAGCTAGGAGTATCAAAGTTACAATCCATTTGTGGTGTCAGAAAGTAGACTCGGATATCTAAAACTTATACAAATTTCATGGAAGAAATCCTTTCGTATTGTCAACAAAAAAGTTCCGAACTCGACCTAACTGCAGTAAACTTTCAGATTGGCATACTTTCAGTGAAAAAAATCGTATCTTGAGCTTGGAGTGCCGGAATTGCAATCCGTTCACGCCTTTAGAAAGTAAACTCAGAGACATGAAGTGCCTATGAATTTAATGGCAGAACTCTTTTCGGTCTACCAACAGAAAATTTGCGAAGTCGACATAACCGCCATGAACTTTCATATTCGCATGCATATAGAAGTCTTTGGGGCATAAGCCTTCCGGATTAGTCAAAGTTCTAGATCATGTATTGCTTGACCCTTCGGAACCAAATTAGAAATTTCACAGTTAGTCCACATGATGGGGGAACAACTCACATTGGAGTCAACTACGCAAAGCTTTGTGGTAGCATCATGTTTTGAAGAAAGGAAGCAAACTTGGAAAGGCATTCAAGACAAGATAGCGACAATCTTTCGCGTCAATTGCTTTTATGACTTAGATTCTTTGTATAGGATGAAGTATAAATATTTTCATCCTTTTATTCTCTTGACAATGATGTATCAAATCCTTGTAGCATTGAAGTAATGAAATGTCCATTTTGGCTCGACACGAATTGCCTTCTTTCTTTAAGTTAGAATGAAACTCTAAGTTGCCTACGTACCTCGGTGAAGAGGATCAAGTCATAACGTTTTTTTTTACTCGTGTGACTAAACTCAAAATGGAATTCTAAGCTGCCAACGTAGCGGTGAAGAGGATCAAGTCATAACGTAGTTCAAAATAAGTGAAATTTTTTTAATGTCCTAACTTTTGCCTAGGCCGCCTCTTTCGTGTTTTTCAACCTAGCTAATCTTTATTTTTTTTATTTGCCTAGGCCGCCTCTTTCAAGGTTTTCAACCTAGTGAATTTTTTTTTATGTCCTAACTTTTTCCTAGGCCACCTCTTTCGAGGTTTTCGACCTAGCGAACTCCTTTTTTTTTTTTGGGTGTCGTTCGCAATTTAGGATCATACGGGCCAGGAGCATTACAATATGCAATCTAGGCTCATGCATTAAGGAGCGTGTCTTCTTCAAGGGTAATACCTTTTCAAAAAAATTTCATTGATAGGTCCAATTCTCATGCCATCTGCATCAACTAACTTGTAAGCTCCACTTGAATAGGCTTCTTGTACAACATATGGATCATCTCATTTTGAAGTGAATATCCCCCCGGATTTGCGAGAGGTGATAATAGGTCTTCTTACTGCAAGAACTCGATCGCCGACTTGGAAGGACCTCAAGCGAACTTTTTTGTTGAAAGCACAAGAAAGACGAGCTTGATAACATTCAAGACTTTGTTGAGCTTCTAGCCTCTTTTCATCAAGGGACTCTAGTTCTTCAAGGCGCAGACGAGCGTTTTCTTCTTCAGTTAGACCTTCTTAGATAGCGAGTCGCAAGTATGGTATTTGACATTCAAGAGGAAGAACTGCTTCAACTCCATAAAAAAGAGAATAAGGAGTTGCTTGTGTCGGGTGCAATGAGTCGTCCAATATGCCCACAAAACTTCTTCCATTGTATCATGCCAATCTCTTTTAGACTTGGAGATGACCTTCTTTAATAAATTGCAAAGTTTCTTGTTAAATGCTTCGGCTAGTCCATTTGCAGCAGCATAATACATTGACGAATTACGTTGCTTGAAGCCAAAAAGGTCACAGATTTTGGTCATTAATTTGTTATCGAACGGCTTGTCATTATACATTATTATATAACTAGGAATACCGAAACGATAGATGATATTCACTCGAATGAAGTTTGCATCATTCTCCTTCTTCAATTCCTTGAGAGCGACGGGCTCGGCCCATTTCGAGAAGTAATCAATTGCAGCCAAAATGTATAGATGTCCTGCAGAAGATTTTGGAAGTGGTTCAACGACATCTAATCCTGAAGCGTCAAATGGCCAAGATACAACAGTAGGGTGTAACATTTCAGGTGGTTGTTGGAGCAATTCTAGCTTTTTGACCTCGTCGCTACCAAGCAATTGATTGATCACTAACTTAGAGTCTCCAAAAATATGTATTGGAGTTGTCTCATATGAACGGCTATCTCGAGCCCAAAAATGAGTGCTTGATATTCTGCAACGTTGTTGGAGCAATGTTGTGTTAAGGTGAATGAATATGGCAAGACCTCTCCTTGAGAAGTGACAAACACGACACCTGCGCCAGCTCCTTCACGATGTGCGGCACCATTAAAATACATTCTCCAAGGTGGTTGCACTTCGATGACCATTGCATTCTCATCAAGTAGTTCATCAATCAACTCCCAATCATCAGGTATTGGATGATCTGCAAGGAAATCTGCCAAAGCTTGTCCTCTTACAGCCTTTTGTGGGATGTACACAATCTCGAATTGTTGAAATTGGAGGTACCACCTTGCTAATCGATCATTGAGGACGGGTTTTGACATAACAAACTTGATCGGTTTTGCCTTTGAGACGAGACAGATGACATGAGCTTAAAAGTAGTGCTTCAGCTTTTGAATTGCGAAAACCAATGGCAGACACAACTTTTCTATCGGAAAGTACTTCAGCTCATTTGGGGTCATCATCCTACTCAAGTAGTAGAGGGAATTTTTTTTACTTTCACCATTTTCTTGGGCCAAAAGGGCTCCAACTGACCTTTCTTGGGCCGCAATATATAGAATCAATGGCTTTCCTGGTTTAGGGGCTGCCAGAACCGGAGGTTTGATCAAGTAGGATTTGATGCTTTGGAATGTGTTGCTACAAGCTTGGTCCTATTCAAAAGGTACACCTTTCTTCATGAGACGACTAAAAGGTTGGCACTTCCTTGCTAGATTTGAGATGAATCTTCTAAGATACGCTAATTTTCCTTGTAAACTTTTCAATTCATGTATATTTCTAGGCTCGGGCATCTTCAAGATTGCATCAACTTTAGCTTGATCTATCTCAATCCCTTGATGTCGAACAATGAAGCCAAGGAATTTTCCAGAAGTAACTCCAAAAGCACATTTCAACAGGTTCATTCTAAGTTGATATCTCCGGAGTCGTTTGAACACCATTATTAGGTCTGTAAGTGGTCACCCCCCTTTCTTGATTTCACCACCAAATCATCCATATAGCATTCCACATTCTTGTGGAGGATGTCATCAAAGATATTCTGCATTTCCCTTTGATATGTCGTGTAGGCATTCTTCAAGCCAAAAGGCTTTACTTTATAGCAATAAGTGTCTTTAGGAGTGCGGAATGCAGTAAGCTCATCATCTTTCGGTGCCATACGTATTTGATTGTAGCCAGATGATCCATCCATGAAAAACATCGCCTCGTATCCGGTGGTGGAATCAATCATAAGCTTTGGGATGGGGAACGAAAATTCGTCCTTAGGGCATGCATTATTGAGGTCTCTAAAATCGACACAAACTCGAATTTGGCCATTCTTATTCTTCACAGAAACAATGCTTGAAATCCATGTAGGATATTTAACCTCCTGAATGAAACCAGCTTTGATGAGTTTATTGACCTCGGCTTCTATTGATGGGATCAATTCTGGCCTAAAGCGTCTTTGGGCTTGCTTAATGGGACGAGCTCCTTTCTTGACCGCGAGATGATGAACTGCTACTTTAGGATCTAAACCAAGCATCTCTTTATAGCTCCAAGAAAATACATCTCAATATTCTTTGAGTAGCTCCACATAAGTGCTTTCTTTATCTGCGATTAGTAGGGCACTTACGTAGTTAGACCTGGAGTCTTCTGCTGTGCTAAGGTTAACTTCTTTCAATGCATCAAATGTCATTTTAATTCCTTTTTCTAGTTCTGAACGAGCGTCCTTGGTATCTTCATCTTCTTGGGGATCACCATCATTAAAAGATATATGGCCACACCAAGAGACATCTCCCAAATTTGCGTCGACCTTCCTTAAAAAATGAAATGTATTGCTCCTCATTCGCAGTAATGTGATATGAAGATCCAACACTTTCTTCATCTTCTTCAAGCTCTCTAGTGTGGACCACTATGCGAGTCTTCATTTTGAGTACCTCCCGCTAAAATCAAAAGTTCTGATTGTCGCCTCATTCTGGAAAGGATCGGGCTTTGACACTCTTTGGAGATACTTTGGACTTTAGATGGCACAGGTCTTCTTATTTTATCATAATTTCTTTGGGATTTGTTCTTCTTGCTTTTCAATGGCCCCAACCTCTCAAATACAGAAAATCTTATAGTTGGTTCCCAAAGTCGATTAAAGAAAGAAGACCTTTTATTAGGACCAACGGGTTCATCTTCCATCGTTATATAGTTACTACTTGCTCTTCTAATGGAGATGTGAACTGGTGGGGGTTATTTATAACCCAGGCCCTCATGTGATTTCTTCACCACATGCTCCTTATCCTTCATCGTGTTTTCTGTCCTAGTAGCTTCAAGTGGGAGCTTCCCTAGCTTAGATGATTCGTTGGGATCATATCCAGCCTTTACGAACAACCTGTAAGCATTCAGATCAAAACCTTTATTTGTGTGCTTTGTGGGGAGTTCTTTATTTTGAGGCATGTTAGGGGAAACAAACTCTTCCAGTAGCTTTGAAGACAACTTTATGGTATCAATCTGCTTGATAGGAAGGGCTAATTCCCTTGGCGCGTCTTTTTAGGGGCTTGATGATGCTCCTTCATATTTCTTCACTTTTGGGACGTAATGAAATAATGGAACTATTTTCTTGCCTGCAGTTGCAACATTCTTCTTGTGAGCTTTCGAAACTTGGTATGCTTCTGTTGTAACTTTATCTTCACCAGAAGCTACTTCAGCCTTTTTGGACACGATATTATCACCTTTGGCCTTAGTGATGTCATCAACTTATACTCCCTTTACGATGTAGTTCTTTAGGTAGAACTTTGCATCAACGAAGTATTCCTCGGCTTCAGCAAACGGCTTGTCATTAGCAACTATATTCTTGTTGACTCCATCTTTATATTACTTCAAACATTAGTAGTAAGTTGATGGGACAACTTTGTTCTCGTGTATCCACGGTCTGCCAAGCAACAAATTATATGAAGTCTTTGCATCAGTCACATGCATCCATGCAATTGATTGCATATCTCCCATGGTGATTTCCAGTTTGATAGCCCCTATGGCCCTTTGTCCTCCTTGATTGAATCCTTGAATCATCAAGCGGCTTTCAGAAAGTTCTTCAGTTGAGATGCCAAGTTCTTTTATTGTGCGAATGGGAAAGATGTTAACTGCAGATCTGTCATCTATCAAGATTCTGTTTATCCTCCGCTCGAGCACATAACCCACCATAAACAAAGGTCGATTGCATGGTGTCTCACCAAGTAGGAGATCGTCTTCAATGAAGGTGATTTTTGCATTACAAACTTCTGCTTCTTGGAAGGTGGACTCAACAAGATTATTAGACGGTGATGGAGACGGTGTTGATATGGCTTCATTCTTTTCCTCTTCCTCTTTATCATCATTACAACCCAAGGCCTTATCATCATCGTCAGAAATCCTCATGCGAAACCAACTGGGAAAGAATTCTCCCAAAGTCACCGGGTGGCGTGGCTTTTGGTGATGGTTTGTCTCTATCTTAACCTTCTTTAGGCTCTTAACCATTTGTTGCTTCTTCGGTCTTCTCACCATCTTATTCCTCGTAGGCTTCTCCATTGATCCTTTTTGCAGACTCAATTTACGGCGTCTTCGACGAGTCATCAGGGTCCAACCTTCTTCATCAGGTTGATCAACCCGGACTTTGTCATCCTCTAATAGTTCGTCATCTTTATTCCCTTCACAGGTGCATATCTCAATTGGGTCGAATGAGCCAAAGGCAATAGACACATGGTTTGTGCTTGCCTTTTCGTCTTCAAGCTCGATCTTCTTACGAGCCAAATGGGTGACCTACAAGCTGATGGTATTTGTAGTAATTCGGGTCATTGCTTTTTCCAGCTTCATCTGGCAGCTCAATAAGCTTTAGCTCGAGGAGTTCTTCAAATATCGCAGGCACGTCGGAGTCCAGAAATGGGTACTCTTTTTCTTGCACCTCTTTGAGGGTCAACTTTCGATTTTCATTTACTTGAGAGGAAGTTGTTTTCATACTTTGTTTCTTGCTCACCTTAGTAGTAAACTTCATAGGAGAGGCATTGATGTTCATGGATTCTTTGCTTTCATTCTTTGGTACGAACTTGCTCCATTTCTTCACTTCTTGCTTATCCCTTCCCTTGCGAGGTTCGTAGATAGGCAACCCTTCATTTCTCGCAGAACCCATGCTCAACTCCATAATCATGAGCACGAGTCGCAAGTTCTTCAAATGTCCTTATCTTAATTCCTTGCAAGATGTAATGAAGACCCCAATGCATTCCTTGGATACACATCTCTATGCCAGAAGCTTCGCTTAACCTATCTTTGCAGTTGAGGCTTGCATTCCTCCATCGATTGATAAAGTCAATAACTGGTTAATCTTTTCGTTGGCGAGTGTTCGTAAGTTCCACCATGCTCACATTACGCCTTGTGCTATAAAAGCGATTGAGAAACTCTTGCTCCAATTGATCCCAACTATCAATGGATCCAGCCTCAAGGTCGGTGTACCAATCAAAAGCATTCCCCATTAGTAAGCGGATGAACTGTTTGACAAGGTAATCTCCATAAGTCCCTGCATTGTTGCATATCTCAACAAAGTGCACGACATGTTGCTTTGGATTTCCCTTGCCGTTGAACTACTGAAATTTGGGAGGTTGATAACCGGCAGGCATCTTCAAGCTATTGATTCTTGCAGTATATGGCTTTGCGTACGTGAGAGAAGATTTTGCAGTGACCTCATACTTATCTTTGATAGTTCCTACGATGAATTCCTTCAATTGTTCGATGGGAATTGATCCTTCGGAGGAGACATGAACTTCTTTGGCGGACGACAATTGTTTTGTTGGAGGATCAGCCTTCTCGTGAATTTCAGAGAGCTTTCCAAGTGCATGACTTGATTCTCCATCCATCATGCTTTCAATTATGCCGGTCAATTTTGCGATACGGACATCTTGATCTTGAGCATACTTTGTTAAGCCCTCAATCGCCTTTGTCAAATTTGCGAGTTGCTCCTCCATTGTCGAAGTGTTAGTCATCATTGCCTCCATGATTATTGTAGATGATGAAGAGTAACGGAGATCTTCCCATGGGTTGAACTCAGTTTGGGGCATGTCATGTGGCTGATATTGGCGTGGATCCACACTTAAAACTTCATCATCAGGTTGGGTAAGCTGACTCTTGGTATTGTATAAAGTAAGTTGGGCAAGAGCTTTCTCCACAACTTATGCAATATTATCTCCTCTTTCTGATTTGCTAGCAGAGGACCTTTCTTCTCCGGATGATGAAGATTGCAAAGCATGCATTGGTGCAGAAGACACTTGGAGTGCTTGTTGTCCCAAGACATTCGCCTTGCTTCGGGTGATTGGCCCAAGACTCCCCATAATAGCGTTCAGGATACTTTCAACGTCAGAAGAAAACTTAGAGTCAGCGACTTTTAAGTCGATCTTCTTTGAAGCCATCTTAGTTATGAGTGTTGAGAGGAGATGAGAGGTAGAGATGGTCCCACTGGGCGTGCCAAAATTTGTAACAACTAAATTTCGTTCCTGAAAAATAATAATCAAGACAAGAAATATTGCGACAAATATTATATTCAATTTCAAGTGATGGGGTTACAATCTCTAGAATATCTCGAATCTAAAGAGATGTAGTCCCCTGATTCTTCTCCTCATGAACGATTATCCAAGAGCTTGAGAGCTTCATCTTGAACTTGACGAATTTCAGATTTGTGGTGCGTCATGAACAATTTGAAAGTCGCCATGAACCAGAATTTGGTGTTAGGTTAACACGAACGGAAGATTTGAAGTCGTCCGCTTATGATTTGAGTTCGCCTTTGGTATTTGACCACAGACGACGATTGCAAATATGGATGGAGACCTTGATGCTATTCTTCAAAGCTCCTTTAGCGTTTCCTTCTGCTTACTTCCTTCTTCCGTAGCCTTCTCCTTTGACCCCTTTATATAGGTGTGGGGCGGAGTAGTCTCCAAGAAAACCCTAGTGGGTCATTGAGCTTGAGGCTTATGGGCCTACTCATTTTATAGAAGAACAATTGACGGGCTAGCCCAATAATACATTGGACTTTTAGTTAAATCAATTTATTTTAGATTTAAATAATCGACCCGATTATACTAGCCCATAGTATCATTTGGACTAGTATGTATTTAATATATGATAAAATCCAAATTACTTGTGGATTCAGATTTAATAAAATTTTAATTGTCTAAGCACATATTATAGCGTGTGAATTTATATATCTAAATTTGCACTTCCACAAAATTGGGTTGTTTTAAAGTCTAATTTAAACTACAATTACAATTTAAGAAATAGAACTAGGAAATTATTTTTGTTGTTTTTTCAAATGTTGTAAAAAGCCTAGGGCTATGACCATCACCTAGGTGTTTGCCGAATGAGATATAAACTTTAAAATTTATTTTTTTAGTCGGGGTGTATTATAACTATCAACAATCAATTACCCACTCAATACCTCTCGGTCAGAGAGTGCTTTTGCCCAATTTGGCTTTCTCAAGTCCAAATGAGTATTGAACAAAACGGTTGATAAAAGCTCAAGTCATGTTGTTACTATCTCTAGGTTTAACCCTTAATTGGGCTTATCAATTTCTCGGTTGACCCAATTTCTTTTGTTAACCAAGTTTTCCTAGACTAAGTCTCTCTTTCTCAAGTAGAGTCCAAGTCAAATAGGCATGAACTAATGTTTGTAACTAGTAATTCCACAAATAAAAGCAAGAACAAGGCTAAATAATAAACATTCAACCATAAACAAGCAATAAATTAAACACCCATTAAGTTTGTATACTAGAGTTGGGTCACAACCCTAGTGAAAATCTAGCTATTCATGCTTGGAATGGACGAAATAGAAGAAGAAAGGATAATTGAACTCATATAGCTAATTAAAATGATAAAATCTACGTTCAAATAGCTCAAAATATGAAAAAATACTAAAAAGACTAAAAGAAAACGACTACCGTAGCAGCTGATGTCAAAAACTGACCTAAAAATGTGAAACTCGTCTATTTATACAAGGCTAGAAATTTCGGACAAAAATACCCTTTCGAAGGTTATGCGGCCGCACAATTCCATGTGCGGTTCATACTTTTCTTCAGCTTGATAGTATTGGAAGTCTTCGGCCGCATACTTCTGATTTGCGGCCGCAATGATCTCTTTCTGCGGTCCGCACTTTTACATGTACGGCCGCACTTTGCTCTTCTGCAGTCCGCACTTTTACATGTGCGGCCGCACGACTCTTTTTTTGCAGCCGCACAATTATTATGCGGTCCGCACTTCTAGGGGATTGGAATGCACCTTCTATGAATCTTTGCTTTGGCTTAGCTTTTGCGGCCGCACAATTCATGTGCGGACTGCACTTTGTACCAAACTCTAACGACTTTTACTTCACAACCTGCGGTCGCAGATGGTATTCTGCGGTCCGCACTTCTGAGATTCTGTGCCTTTTTCATATTACTCCCTCTTGAGTTGGATTTCATCTGGGGAGTTCATCTTCCAATATTCCTGCAATTAAGCACATTCCATTAGTTTTCGAGAATACAATTAAAGACTTTTGTACTAAAACAAAAGTTAAAAGGCGCTAATAAATAGTCAAAATCCCCACTTATCAACTCTCCCAAACTTAAGTTTTTACTTGTCCTCGAGCAAATAAAGTAGTTCCCACCTCCACAAGTTAAGAACCACTCCAGCTAATCAGAGGTGAGTCATTCATACATCAATTGGGACCAACAATTATCCACACCACTTATGAATTATCAACAAGACAACAAGTTAAACTTTCATGCAAAAATAGTTCTAATGTGACACTTGAGCATCAAGAGTTGACTTTTTTCATCGAGGAAGCTCGCTCTTTCATGTAGGTCATTGTGGATCCCAAACTCCTCCTCCTCTACTCTCCGTTTGCCTATTCCACTTAAGAATTTAGCACTCAGTCCAAAGATTTGCGAAAGGTTTGCTCATCTCTCTCAAAAGAATGTCGCAAGTACGACTTTAAGTACCATATGCTTGCCCCTCATGCAGATCACCACTAATGTAAGCTCACTCGTCTTTAAATCACGTAGGGATTTTTCGGAATGCAATGAAGGCTTTTGTACCAAGGTTGGTTATGCTATGATAGAACGGGTTCATCTTTCCTTAAGCACTCCGTTTTCTTTTCTCGGCTCATGCCTTGCCAACTCTTTAAGGCATTTTATTTTCCTTGGGGGAACTAGAGAGACATAACATTACTATTTCTTGATTGACATTCGTTTCTCCCTCTTTGATTTCTCCATGCTTTGCATCATTACTTTTCTTTGAATCCCTTCAACTCCTCAACTTATTCACTTTCCTTTTGCATTTTTCTTTTTGTTCTTTCCTTTTCTTGCCTTTCCTTCTCTTCATTTCTTTTCTCTTTTTGTGCCTTGATACCTCTTTCAAGTTCCTCGTCTCTCCCCTAAACTTATGTATTTAGCCAATTATTTCACAAGATTGTTTGGAAAGTTCGGGTGCCAAGAGAGGGTCACTACTGACGGATAAAGGCTTGGAACATGGTTATCAAATGAGAAAGGTTCAAGGCTCAAATGGGTTGACTAGGGATAACAACACTGATGGGCAAGGGAAACTTCAAGCGAGTCATGGAGAGCCTACAATCACTTCTCAAGCCAAGCAAAACTTAAAATTTCGCCTAGAAATGCATTTGGGGCAAGTTCTAGACCATTCGCACGGGTACTTGGACTTGCAACAACAACATCCCACCTCTCACACAGCTGGATTAGTAAAGAGGATAGATTCGAGGGCCCACAACCACCATATTCAATATTGAGAATTACTATGGTTCGATTAAACCACTCGATGATTTTCTAAATCAATACAAGAGTCACAAGGTCACTAAATAGAGCTATTTCTTTCCAAAAACCTTTATTTTTAACCATAAGCACGTAGTTAAGTGTGTTGGTACCAAGTGAAGCATGTTTGACTCTTCGAGCATGATTCAAGTAGGTCTTTTTATTCATTACTACTACTTATTATTACCTAAACACCAAAAACGGACTCAATCCCTTAAGAAGGTTATCGCGCCATCCATAGTTTGGAAGAGTCACCCAGTTCACACAAAAACTACCTTTGGAAAGAACCGTGGCATTAAGAAAACCAAAGGCTTATTATCCACTAAAACATAGAGAGAAGCTATTAATTCAAAAAAAAAACATAAAGATAAAGAAGATACAAAGCAAACTATTGAATGCGTAATGAGTATATACATAACGAGAGATAAGAGAGAATATATACATAATGAGAAAGAAGAAGAAAATAGTAAGAAGTTAATTACAAGCCAAATGTCTTATAGTTATCAAAATACATAATCATCAAGATATGAAGGAAAACCCATTAGAGACTGGTGCAAAGTGCGGTACGCACATGAATTGTGCGGCCGCAGAATTTGGATTAGAGCAAAATTCAGAGAATCTACAATTCAAGTTCAGCAAAAATACGGATCGCACAATTATTGTGCGGCCACTGAAAAAGAGTTGTGCGGCCACACATGTAAAAATGCGGACCGCAGAAGAGCGAGGTGCGGCCGCACATGTAAAAGTGCGGACCGCAGAAAGAGTGCAGTGCAGCTGCAGTTCAGAATTATGCGGTCGCAGACTTCCAATCCTGTCAAGCTAAAAAAAAGTGCAGACCGCACATGGAATTGTGCAGCTGCAGAACCTCTGAAAGAGAATTTTTGTCTGAAATTTCCAGCGCTATATAAATAGACAAGTTCCACATTTTTAGGTTAACTCTGGACATTAGCAGCTATAGTAGTCATTTCTCTTTACTTCTTTTAGTAGTTTTTCATATTTTGAGCTATTTTAACATAGATTTTATCATTTCAATCTTGCAACATGAGTTTAATTATCATTTTTTCTTCTTTTTCTTCAATTTCAAGCATGAGTAGCTAGATTTTTACTAGAGTTGTGACCCAACCCCAGTGTGTAAACTTAATGGGTGTTTGATTTATTACTTGTTTATGGTTGGATGTTTATTATTAAGCCCTGTTCTTGCTTTTATTTGACGAATTAATGGTTGCAACCATTAGTTCATGCCTATTTGACTTGGTCTCTACTTGAGGAAGAGAGACTTAGTCTAGAAAAACTTGGCTAGCAAGAAATTGGGTCAATCGAGAGATTGATAAACCCAATTAATGGGTTGAATCTAGAGATAGTAAAACCCGATTTGAACTTTTTATCAACTATTTTGTTCAATACCCATTTGGATTTGAGAAAGCCAAATTGGAAAAAATCACTCTCTGACCGAGAGGTATTGAGTAGGTAACTGAGTGTTGATAGCTATAATATACTCCGACCAATAAAATAAGCTTTAAAGCTTACAACCCGTTAGGCAAACACATATGCGAAGGTCACACCCCTAGGCCTTTTACAACATTTGAAGAACAACAAAGACAATCTTCTAGTTTTTTTCTTAAATTGCAATTGTAATTTAGAATAAACTTTAAAACAGCCAACTTTCGCGGAAGTTCAAATTTAGATATACAAACTCACACGTTAAGATATATACTACTAACTCCCATACATATAGCTCCTTGCAGAATTCGACTCCGACTCTTGTTGGTATTACTATTGCATCGACCGTTTTCATAACCTCGAATAGAGGAGTGAAATTGGACGACATCAATTTTTGGCGTCGTTGCCGAGGATCGAGCCCGGGTCACCCGCGTGACAGGCAGGAATACTCACCACTATACTACAACGACTATTCTGAACTAATGTAGGCGGGAATAACCCCGGCAACGGCGCCAAAAATTGATCTCGTCCAATTTCACTCCTCTATTCGAGGTTATGAAAACGATCGATGCAATAGCAATATCCAACAAGAGACGGGGTCGAATTCCGTAGGGAACTATATGTATGGGAGTTAGTAGTATATATCTTAACGTGTGAGTTTGCATATCTAAATTTGCACTTCCGCGAAAATTGATTGTTTTAAAGTTTAATCTAAACTACACTTGCAATTTAAGAAATAAAACTAGAAGATTATTTATGCTATTTTTCAAGTGTTGTAAAAGGCCTAGGAGTATGACCTTCGTCTAGGTGTTTACCTAACGGGTTGTAAACATTAAAGCTTGTTTTATTGGTCGGGGCGTATTATAGTTATCAACACACGGTTATCCACTCAATACCTCTCGGTCAGAAAGTGATTTTGCCCAATTTGGCTTTCTCGAGTCCAAATGGATATTGAACAAAACGATTGATAAAAAGCTCAAGTCGAGTTTTATTATCTCTAGGTTCAACCCTTTAATTGGGTTTATCAATCTCTCGATTGACCCAATTTCTTGCTAGCAAAATTTTCCTAGACTAAGTCTCTCTTTCTCAAATACAGACCAAGTCAAATACGCATGAACTAATGTTTGCAACCATTATTTCGTCAAATAAAAGCAAGAATAGGGCTAAATGATAAACACTCAACCATAAACAAGCAATAAATCAAACACCCATTAAGTTTACACACTGGGGTTGGATCACAACCCTAGTGAAAATCTAGCTACTCATGCTTGAAATTGAAGAAAAAGAAGAAGAATGATATTTAAACTCACGTTGCAAGATTGAAAAGATAAAATCTATGTTAAAATAGTTCAAAATATGAAAAAGTACTAAAAAAAGTAAAGAGAAACGACTACCGTAGCTGATGATGTTCAAAATTAACCTAAAAATGTGAAACTTGTCTATTTATACAGGGCTAAAAATTTCGGACAATAATTATGAGGTCCGCACTTTTGCTGGACTTCAATTGCAGATTCTTTAAACTTTGCTCTGACCCAGCTTCTGTGACCACACAATTCATGTGAGGACCGCACTTTGCCCCAGTTTCTGATGGGTTTTCCTTCATAACCTGCGACCGCAGATGATATTCTGCAGTTCGCACGTCTGAGCTTTCGTGCCTTTTTGTGCTTTAGTTCATATTGGAGTTCATCTTCCAATATTCCAGCAATTAAGCACATTTTATTAATTTTTCAGAATACAATTAAACGCTTTTGGACTAAAACGAAAGCTAAAAGACGCTAATAAGTAGTAAAAATTCCCACTTATCACTTAACGCCCCTTGCTTCAATGTGGCTCTGCCACTGGAGGTGCGAGAGGTTGGTAATGATTATGGGTGGAAAACGGGTGGACCGGGGGGATATGAGCGAGTTGAAAACGGGTAATGAGAAAATGATAAATTATCCGGCCAGATCCATATTTAATACGAATAAAAGATGGATTAACCAGCGGATAATATGGATATACATGGCTTCTTGAATGATAACTTTTGGGAGAATTCCTAGGAATGTTTGGGCATAGATTTTGCCAAAATATATTTGGGTTTATTTTGGCAAACACATGTTTGTTCATAAATTTTATCTATATTTTGGCAAATTCCCAAAATCCAAAATCCAAATCCCAAACCAGCTCAAGAGCTGGTTTTGGCCCAAAATATCACTTTTATATTTTTTAAAAATTGCCCCAAACTTTTGTATTTTATAAAAGAGCCCACCATTTATTATTTTGTAACAATATTGTTTCGTCTTCTCCGTCATCTGATAGTGTATTATGTGGTTTATTATAAAAATGGTAATTTTGTACCAAATTTATTTATGTTCAGAACTATGGTTTGCGATAATATAATGAATGTTATGATAAAGGTATTGTTGGGTATTTGTGATAGTTTTTAGAACTTGTGGGTATAAGTCATGTTTCATATTGTTTTTAAAAAAAAAGTAAAATATGTTTTGAAAATTTATGTCCAAACATATTTTCATCTTCAAACCAAACTTCACCCAAATCAGATTTTTCAAAACAAATTTGGGAATCTATGGCCAAACGCTAGCCTGGTCTCCCAAACTTGAGGAACCCCAAATTTGAGGCTTTACAAATGTAAAAGTTATACCCCAAATATGGTTCTTATTCATATTTGACCCGTTTTTAAAAAATTTATTCAATCCATTTTTTAATGAATAATATGGGTGGATAATTATTTTCGTTTAACCATTTTGCCATCCCTGGTAGTGATAGATCTAAGGAGAAGCAGACGTAGACCGAGGAAAAATTAGAAAGAAGTACTTAAATAGGATCTGACACATCTTCATCTCAATGAGGACATGACCCTAGATATAAGAGTCTTGAAGCGAGAATTAGAGTAGAAGGTTAGTAGGTAATCGAGCGATTTTTCTCTTTTCTATCGGAGAACACGGTTCTAGTTTAAAGCTCCTAATTTGCTTCCTCATCCTCCTTGTTAATATCATTATTCTAGTTTAAAACACCTTATTTAGCTCAAATTATGATTCAAGCCACTTCAAATCTTCACCAAATCGTCCCAATTTATATTCAAACTCATTGTACCCAATCTATCACAGTAACACCCATTTGATACAAATTTCAATTTCAGAAACCTAAATTTTCAAATTTGAACTTAGGTGAGCTTCAATGGCTTTTATAAAGTCATAGCTCATCTTCATCATTTTTCAAATTATTTTAGTAAGTTCTTGTATCAAAATTGGTATATCACTCATTTTAAACTTGGGTTTCTTTCATAAAGCTTGTGCTTTTTTTTTTTTTTTTTTTTTTTTTTTGTGATGTTATAGATGTTATTATTTTTTGATTTTATCTAATACGATTTGGTGTGCGGGCAATTGAAGATGGTACAAATGGGAACAACATAAGTAGCGATGTTGTTGATGACTCTCAGAAAACAATTAGTAAGAAAAGGAAAATAGTGAACTAGTACTGCTCTTTTAGCACATGAAAAGGTTAGCAATCAAATTTAGATGAAAAAACACTAGTGATTAGATATCTAATTATTTTGCGAAGCTCATCTTCTTCACTTCGCGAAAAAGAGGTGAATACGGGAGGTAGACTAAAAAAAAGGAAGAATCAAACAAGTAGTTAATTAGACTAATATTGATAACATCTTTGCTATGAAAGGTTAATCATGGTAGTTTTCACTCATTAATATCTTAGAAGTCTTAGAAAGCAAATAAAAAATTAGCGCATTGGCATATCTACTACTCCGATACGCGAGAAAGGTTTAGCAATTTTGTAGGATTACTTTGCCAAAAATGTAAATATATAGAAATTTCAGTTGTTCTTCCAATATTGTCCTAATTCCTTTTGAGGTAATTAAAATCATCCTTATAAGCTTAATAACAATCGAGTGACTGGTCTTGATTCAAGTGGTAAATACATAGAAGTCTTTAGTGAAGGAATTACATCAAATTTCATCGAGTAATTAAAAAGCATTTTAATATAACTATGAACATCATTAGTACTAAAGAGTCAAATACTTGGGCACTTAAAAAAGAGTGATCATTGGTAACCTTCATTTAACCTTGCAAGTACAGATCCACACAGTAACATAACGAGCACCAATAGCGAGAAACCAGAGCAATAACACGAACCACAGTACAAAAATAGACTTTTACCCAACCCAGAAACATAGTCACCAAATTTAAAACTATCTAAAGGGAGGACATATATTAGACACAATTAATTAAACCAAGTTTCAGAATCTTAAATCTAATTCCTCCAGCTTCCTTCGGATGCACCTCCACCTCTTGAGTAGCGGGACCCACCATCACCACCACCATATCCACGGTCACGGCCACCTCCGTAACCACCACCATAGCCGCCGCCGCTGCCACTGTAGCCACCCTCGCGTCTGCCACCTCCGTATCCGCCACCCCCACTGTATCCACCCTCACGGCGTCTGCCACCTCCGAAACCACCGCCGCCGCCACCACCGCTGCCGCGTGATTGAGCTTCATTCACAGTGATGTTACGGCCGTCAAGGTTGTGGCCGTTCATTCCTTCAATTGCGTCCCTCATTGCTTTCTCATCACTGAAGGTAACAAAGCCAAATCCCCTTGATCTTCCAGTTTCACGATCGTTGATGATCTGAAATCAAAATCCATAAAAAATTACATCTAAACAGATCTACATGAATTATAAGCTAAAAACAAACAGATTTTGCACATGCATGCTAAAAATAACAGCCCATCCGTTAAAAACTAGTAATAACAACAATTTTGAAATATCGTAATACAACAGCAATCAAAACTCGACTCCATAAATTAAAACAGTGAAAGTAAAAAAATAGGAAGAGAATCATAAAAGCTATCAATTGTTCAAATCTATGGAAGATCGGAACGTACCGTATAAGGGAACGGAATAACGTAACAGTAACAAATAGTAACATAGTAACAGAGTGAATCAAGTAAACCAGAGAGTGAAAGTAACAGTAACAGTAACAGAGAGATCAATGATCAGATCGGCTCGGATCCGATCTCTGCTCTGCAGTGCAACAAACGGACCTTCGAGTCGACAACTTCGCCGAAGTGAGCAAAAGCATCTCCTAAAGTTCTATCGTTGGTAGCCCATGCCAGGCCACCTACAAAGCACCTGTACTCAACCTCAGCTGCCATTGTTTTTCCTTTTTTTGAAAGAGAATATGAAATGTAATCAAACAAGAGAGAAATAAGAGAAGAGAAGAGCTGATGTGAATTTTGGGGGTAGCAAACGCTGGCTTTTATAGGCGTGAGGGGACTAAGTTTTTGCTATGGCGGTTGATTGTAACCGGGTGCGCAATGCGCATGGGAAGGGGTGGTTACCGATTGCGACGGTAAAGGATAACCACTGGTAGGCGGTAGCTAACAATGGTTAAAATGTGGTGATTAATGCTTGAGATAATGTTTTAAGGATAAATAAAAATTATGGCACATTAAAGGTCGTTTGGTTTGTTTTGAGGAGATTTTTGGAGGGGTGAATATTGGTCGCTTCGGTTCGGCTTATCAGTTTGGCATATTGATTATCGGTTTATAAATATACTAAACCGATAACGGAACAGATAAAATATCAGTTAGTCGATTATCGATCCTTATCAGTTCGGTTGTCGGCTTACTCGATAGGAATAAAAAATATCAAAAAAATTTATGTTTTTATTATAGAAATCGTGATCATACTGTTAAGAGAAAGGAACTAAATTTTCGCTCTTAAGAAAAGAAAAGAGGGGTTAAATTCTAACTTTAGAAAAGAAAATTTTCTTTGCATATGAAAATCTCAATGAATTTGATCTCAATTTTTAGAGTTATAAGTTAGTGGGAGTAAGGAATAAGTCATTCAATAATCTAATCTTACTAATTATCTCACTGTGGGCGAGCATAATTCTCAGGAAAATAACAAAATCCTAATCTTGTAAATACTAATGAATCAATGCAATAAAAGAAACAAATAGAAAAACAAAAAATCTTAACAATTAATTCTCTAAATTTAAAATTAAAAATCTTAACTGAATAATTAAGATGAGAAATTCATAAAAGTTTAAAATCTACTCTAAGGATTAAGATCTAAAGATAAAAGAATAACTACCGAGAAAATAGAGAGAATGAGAGACTGAAGCCATAAGGTTGATTTATATACTTAGTGGGTAAAATTATAATTTTGTTAAAGCTTAGTGGGCTTCGATTAAACCGAATAAAATTGGGCTAACCGATATTCGAACCGATAATCCAATAGTCAAATAACATTAAATCGTAATCGAACTATTTATCCAATAATCTAACATCGATAACTCAATAGCATTTTATTGGTTTGGGCTATCAGTGACACCCGATATATGCCCGGCCCTAATTTTTTGTTAGGTTTGAGGAAATTGCATCTCCACATAAATAATACAACCTGTAGAAATATATTATTTTTATTTAGATTAGAAAGTAAAAATAAGAACGCAGATATTAGCAAAACATTAATTTAAATATTAAAATGACAAATCTAATCCTCGAAGTAATAAGAAATTTTTTCATTTTATTTAAAGAATGAACAAATATTTTCAAAAAAATAACCTTTGCTTTACTAATCTCTGTAAAAATTATGTCTGAACCAAGCGACCATATCGGCTAAGCTATGAAATACAGTGAGATACTGTTATCGAATAAAAGATGTTTTATACGTATATCATAATATAAAAATTGTTGTGTTAATTATTCAGCTTAAAATGTATCATTACCTCAGATATTTTATAAACGAATTAGAAATATACCTTCTGTTAAATTTAAATATGATAGTAATGTGACCTACCTTTTATTACAAATAAAAGTAAGTATTAAATATGAAGATTCATTTCGAAATTATTCTTCTTTATGTATTTAAATTTAAATTAATTAATTAATCACAAACTGCTTTAAAAAAAAAATTTAGGAAAAATTACATTTTTCAGCTTACCCAAAAATTATTTTTACTTCAATTGAAAATACTTTTATTTCTTTTAGAACTCAATACTCTAACTTTGGAAAAAGAATACTTAGACCAAAAAAGGGTGTTTGCGCTAAAAAGAAGCACGGCCAAACAAGTTATTAGCATGGTTAAAATATCTGAGAAGCTTGTGAGATATTTTGGATTACGAGGACACGTAGCGCTGATCTGCAACTGCAATTGTCGATTCATCCTTATTATAGTGTCTGACAGCTCTGCTCTTTAGTTTTGGGAATCTTCCCTTATTTGAACAAAAGAAAAATGTCAACAATAATTTTTCATTTTTGAAACATAAATTAGTGGCAAGTGTGAGGGATTTCGTTATTAATGGTGAATCAGAGTATGGTTTTTGGAAAATTTAATCTAACGTAAGAATATTAATGAAAATGGAGATATCTTACCATTAAAACGAGTGCTAATCTCTGCTGTAAAATTCATAATTACGTTTAAATATAGGATAATATTAGCGATATTGTAATATGTCTTTGGGTTACAAATTAGTTACTAACTGAAGACAGAAATCAATGTGTTTTACATAGGAAAAAATATCTAAATCAAGTAATTAAACGAAGAAAGCTCACAAGACAGAAGCATAGAATGAACCTTTTTTGTGATATTCTAGGCTTTCCTTAGCCAATAAACAAAGAAGAAGAAGAAGAAGAAGAAGAAGAAGAGCACTAATGTTACAACAAATAAAAAGCAGATTTTGCAACAAATCCAACAAGACTGAGCTTGGTAAAAATTGATGGGACGACCATATTTGGTCGTCCTTGTTTTGTTTTTCGATCTGTATTCGTATTTATTTTTTTTGTTAAAAGTATTTTAAAAAAATAATTTTGTCCTTCTCTAATAAAAGACTATTGACAAAACTGTAGAATGCAGGGCAAAACTTCAGCATGTTTTGGTATGAAATTTTTAGCAAATGAACTAAATAACTTCAGCATGCATTAGAAAAAACTAATTAGAAAATCACATACCGCAAAACAAAAATTTAAGCATATTTAGTCTGAAGTTTTAGCAAATGAACTAAAAAACTTCAGCTTGTTTAGATTGAAGTTTCGGATAAAATTCATGACAAAACTGTAGACTGCATGACAAAGCTTCAGCATGTTTTGGTATGGAGTTTTACCAAATGAACTAAATAACTTCAGCATGCATTAGCAAAAACTCATTAGAAAATTACATACTGCAAGACAAAAACTTAAGCATGTTTAGTCTGAAGTTTTAGCAAATGAACTAAAAAACTTAAGCATGTTTAGTCTGAAGTTTTAGCAAATGAACTAAAAAACTTAAATATGTTTAGTCTGAAGTTTTAGCAAATGAACTAAATAATTTCAGCATGTATTAGCAAAAACTCATTAGAAAATTACATACTGCAAGACAAAAACTTAAGCGTGTTTACTCTGAAGTTTTAGCAAATGAACTAAAAAGCTTAAGCATGTTTAGTCTGAAGTTTTAGCAAATGAACTAAAAAGCTTAAGCATGTTTAATCTGAAGTTTTAGCAAATAAACTAAAAAGCTTAAGCATGTTTAATCTGAAATTTCGGATAAAACTCATGACAAAACTGTAGACTACAGGATAAATAACTTCAGCATGCATTAGCATGAAGTTTTAGCTTCAACGTGAAACAACTTCATGCTATATTAGCATGAAGTTTTAGTTTCAAGGTGAAACAACTTTATGCAAGTGTGATTCTGAAGTTTTGATAAAACTGCTGAGAGGAGAGGAAGAGATCATTTTTCACGAATGAGGTTGCATATCATGCGACTAATGCGTGATGCAGGTTTTATATCTTTTGTCTCGGGTGTAATTGTCATATTATTACAGATTTTTTATCAGCTCGGTACTAAATTAATAAATTTTTAAAAATAGAATATAAGTTAAAAGGTGACACAAATATGAGGTACGACTGCAAATCCCCCAGGCTTGCTTGAAATATCAGCAACATTGAGCAATTATCAAGTTTGCCATTGTACTATTTTAGAAAAGTTGGAATATTTCTTTGAAGTGGAGCATGATTTTATGTGAAGATGATGCCGCTGCTTTTTATGGGCCCAATTGCATAATGGAAAAGGGATTTTTACGCCAATAGCCAGTCTAATTCACTATTTATTTATTTTTATCGGTATACAAAAATTATATACTAATTATATATGTATATATAAATATATTAATATTATATATTTATCATTATATTTAATTTAAGTGAATGAGTGAATGGTTATTTTAGGATAGTTCTTCATGAAAATAACTCATATATCATACATCATATCCAGTCCTTTTTCGAAGGCACCACGTGGATTTGGATAAGAGCACTCAAAGAACTTTGTTGGGCAATGAATGGATATTTTCCGGCTCAAGATTAATTTATTATGGACGCTATTAAAAAAAAACGATATTATATAGTCGCCTAAAAATTTATTAGCTCATGTCAAGTTAAAAAATAGTCGTTGATTTTTTCTCTATTAAAAAGGAGAAGTTCCGAAAGGGTTTCCTAGCGTATATGTCAAGCATTATATTGGTCCCCAAGTTGAGAAAGCTTAATAGTATTGAACATCTCATCGTTAAAGAATAAAAAAGTTATTGGCGTCATGGTTAAATAAAACATTTATAGTACTAGACTAAAATAGTTTTACTGTGAAAAAGTTAAGGTTAACCATCTTATAGGAAACGAATGCCCCAAAGTTATAAGAAGATAGTAAAACTTACATACATACCCTCGATGTTCACACCTAATTATTGAACTGCAAAAGAGAATATCTTCCCTTAAGTAAACACTTGTGTGTGAAAGTATTTGCCAAAGAAACTACTTTCTGAAGAAGACGATGTGAAATGGATAACAACTTTAGATTCCTGGAAAATAAGCGAAAAGGAAACACGAACCAACGGTTGTTATATTCATTATTAATACGAGTCTAAGAGTATCTTTATTTGCAATTATAGACAAGTTGTTATAGCTAAATCCAAATAATATATTGTAGTATATTAATTAGTTTCTTATAAAATTATAGTAGTATACTAAATTTGCAGGCATGTCATAAAAGCAATGGATTTTTATAATCCACTGTGCCTAAATTGCATTCGCTAGCAAGAACTATATAGTAAGGAGAAAAATGAGACTTTTCAAAGTCCAAATGAGGCACCAATTGGTCAAAGTATTTTTTCTTTATTTCATCATTTTCTTGCTCTTTGACTCCACATATGAGCAGCTATTAAGTTGGAGAGAAGAGAGATTGGCTTTAATTCAATTGAGATCTTCTTTGGGATTAAGAGCCAAAGAATGGCCAATAAAGGCTAATCCATGTACAAATTGGAGAGGTATTATTTGCAAAAATAGCCGAGTCACTGAAATCAACATCTCTGGTTTTAAACGTACTAGAATTGGAGAACAAAATCCTCAATTCTTGATTGATGCTCTTCAAAATTTGACACTTTTGGAGTCATTTAATGCATCAAATTTTGCACTTCCGGGTTCTATTCCAGAATGGTTTGGTGTTAAATTTGCATCTTCTTTACAAATTCTTGATCTTAGGTTCTGTTCAATTACTGGTTTTATTCCATTAAGCTTTGGAAGTTTGAGGAATTTAACTATTTTATATTTGTCCAATAATGGCCTTACTGGGACAGTGCCATTGAGTTTGGGTCGGTTGTCGAGTCTTGCATTTCTTGATCTTTCGCAGAATTCGCTTTTTGGGTCCATTCCCACATCAATTGGGTCTCTTAGGAACCTTATTTTGCTTGATATGTCCTCAAATAATTTGTCTGGGCCTATTCCTCCTGGCATATGGACTTTACCTATGTTGCAAATCTTCAATCTTTCTAATAATAATTTCTCTTCTTATTAATGAATTGTCAAATTTACATTTGTGCCACAAATGATATGATATAGGTGGGACGTCCCCTTCATTTCTAAAAATTTTTCTTGCCCTAGTGGATTGGAATTGGTATGTATTCTTCGGCTGATTTACGCAAAATAGTATCTCTTTTGTAGCTCAATATGATGATTTTGTCCCCATTTTACCTAGTTGTGTAAATATAGTCACGACGAATTATCCTTCTCGGACAATATTAGATTCGATTCTAATGTTTGCTCATACAATTTTAATTTTAGTTTGGTCACAAAACATTAGATTGTGACCTAATGCTGGCAATAATGTCTTACAAAATTTTTGACAACCGTCTAATATTTTCTAATAAAATTTTAACTTTGCTAGAAAAAAAGATATTTAGATCAATCTCTAAAGAGTTAATACCCTAAAATCTTTCTAAACTATTAAGTTTTTATTGGTTTCTTACTTAAATTATTCAGTGTCCCCAAAACTCCCCTGAACTATATGGTCGTTCATATTAAAACCCCCTCATTGCATTATTAGAGGTGCGTCTAGTACATGCTCCTAATTGTCAAAAAACGTGCCATGTAGCACTACGCGTGGCTATTTAACTCATCCCAAAAACCGTCTAAATTATCATTCTTTTGTCAGTTACCTACTTAAACTATCTGGTGTCCCAAAAAAACCCTGAATTATATTCTCCTATATATTAAAACCTCATGTTGGACTTTTAAAGGTACGTCTGTCTAACTATATCAACTTATGGTATGTACAAAGTTTTTATATAGTTTATTCATGATGTATTACTTTCGAATGATTGATTAATTCTAGGAGTTTTGGCCAAAATAATATTTAACGTACTGTGTTAATTTTAGATTTAATTGTGATTGTGCTTTATGCTAGACTCCAATTGATAAGTCCTTATTTATATTTATTTTGTAGCACAGTTAAAATATAAATAAAGGCAAATGGTGTTGTATTTCTTAAAAGTCATCTTATATTACATAAAAAATATTACACAAAATAAAATTTCGCAAATAAAAAATTAATTGCCCAGCAATTACATTATCTAATTTCAGATTACATAAAGAAGGTTCAAGAAATTCAATTTATTCTTTACAAGGTGTTG
This sequence comes from Nicotiana obtusifolia, assembly GCA_002018475.1. Lineage (NCBI taxonomy): Eukaryota > Viridiplantae > Streptophyta > Magnoliopsida > Solanales > Solanaceae > Nicotiana > Nicotiana obtusifolia. Next base: position 2,168 of record MCJB01011177.1, on the reverse strand, counting down.
AGTTTTATAAGAAGATTTAAATTAGTATTCATTCAACAACAATATGTGTAAGACATGAAAGAAGAATAAAACAAGAAAGAGAATAAATAATTTTAAAGGAAACAAGAGAGGGAGAAATTTTTTCTGAGGAAACCCATATGGAGAACTGAAGAAAAAAGGTTTAAAAATGAAGAAGAAGGTGAAAAACAAATAAGAAAGGTGAAAAATAAGGAAGAATGGTGAAAAATGAGGAAGAAAGATGGATCTAACTGAAACAAGGAGAATATTTATTAAAAAAAATAAATTTGAAAGAGGGTCTAATTAACCATTTTTTTCTGTTAGATGGACCATTTTGATGGTTTTTTTCAGCTACCATACGTTTTCTAACGAGTATCTACACATGTTATGCCAGGCCAGTAACGAGGGAGTTTTAATACGAGCGGCAATATAGTTCAGAAAAATTTTGGAGACACCAAATAATTTAAGTAGGAAATTGACAAAAATGTGATAGTCTAAGAGGTTTTAGGATATTAAACTCATTTCTAAAAAATCCATTAATTACCACAGAAATGAAAAAAAAAATCATTTACTAATTAATAGGTGATATAAAACGGGACAATCGATGATGCTTGAGGCTCATTATTCATTTAGTACTACACTTAGATGAAACTGAATTTCTTCTCTCTTTCAATATACTGTAGTTAACATGAAAGAGAGAACACTAATCGGGAAGGATGTAAATTCATAAATAGGGGCGTAGGTTATCCCAAGTGGTGTCACGTAACACCACTAAATTAAAATTGTTCATAATTATGTATATATTAGGTACAAATACAAAAACAACACCACTTATTGTTGTATTGATTTGCTTATTTATTTAATTCTTCAAATGTTGATATCGCCTATAAAATTTCTTGTGTATGCTACTGCTCATAAGCATCAGGTGCGACTAACCGAGCCTAATTGACGTGCTCCTATGAAGATTTCACAACAGCGGAATCTGGATTTTAGTGTTGATTATGTTGGTTTTTGATATTGGTGAATGGAAAATGATAGAATTGTGTATGGCAAAATCAGGTTTTTTCATAAAAGAACAGATCGAGGTTGAATCTCGAGGTCGACCCTCGGCACCAGTTAGCCGACCAGTAGTCGAGACCACATGTCCGATGTAGGAGGTCGGAACCATATGATCGGTGCTCGGACCGATATCCGATATCGAGGTTGGAACCAGAGTTGAGGCCAGGCTCGATATGGCGATCGATGGGCCACGTCGAGTTTCACCTCGTGATGGTCGATATGTCCGTTGCGTTAATTGCCAACTCATATTCAAAAGTCAATGATACTGCTCAAGCTATACCAAACGTGCAGGGCCCTCACCTAACCTGCAGTACCTTCACCAAATCTGCAGGACCTTTACCAAACGTGCGTGGGCTTTACCAACTATGCAAGGACACTTTGATGATTGTAAAGGACACTTTATGGGCAACAGGGGGGGGGTCAGATTTCTCCTATATATATTGATGTACTAGATTCAGAAAAAAAAACATATTCTTAAGAAACAAAGGCAATATATTGATTTCCCAGCTTTGCAATTATACTTTATCTTCTAAGTGTGTTATTCTTTCTCTTTTTACATCTATTCATTTACGACCAGATTTGTCACTTACTTATTGATTCCCACGCTTAAAATTCAATTGATTTGCTTCTAATTTTTGGGGCAAACAGTTTGGCGCCCACCGTGGGGCCTAGGTAATTGTGGCAATTTGATACAAAACTCTTGATCGTGCATCGCGTTCTTTCCTCCTTTGCAAAACAAAAAAGATACATACCTATACCACACGAAAAAATGTCAAACCTACAAGATGCGCCTCTTCACATTGATGGAGGATCTGGCCACCAAGGTGAAAATAACAATACAGTTCAGGGAAACCATGGTCCAACCCCGGAACAAGTGGCTGACAACTTGCAAATTCCGGCTAACATTGACCAGCCTGTTGGATCGAAAATTGTATTCCAAACATTGACGGGGATGGAATTAGCCTACGTGTCATTTTCGAGATGCTACAAGCCCAGCAGATGGCGATCGCCCAACTGCAAAGCCAAAATAACACACCAAAGGCAGCAGAGCACGATCCATCTCGGGAGGTGACTTGCAGGGGTGAGTCGATCTTAGAGAGGTCGAATAACCA
>MCJB01011166.1:107497-170684 GCA_002018475.1 Nicotiana obtusifolia | reverse complement strand
GCATCTCCAGCTAACGAATATTTAAAGCATCTTAGCCTTAATGCATCGTCAGAGACATTGTTTTGCTTGTGCATCGCACAAACACCTAAGAAATTCTTGAGGTGCTGCGTTGGATCGTCATTAGTGGAGTTTCTGAAGAATCCTTCCGCTTTCAGCATCAAAATTAGTCCATGTTCTACCTTGAACGTAGCAGCACCTATAGCCAGAGGTACTATAGCGTTTGTATCCTCTATATATTCTTCAATATCAGCAAAAGGATTTTCTTCCTGCTCCACCTCCACATCATCTTCATGGTCCGCCATATCTTCCTGTCTACAACAACCAAAACAAACAGCGTGTAATCAAGTGGAATTAGACGTATAGTAAAGTATACACTAATTAGAAATTTCAAGACCGTATTCCCCGGCAATGGTGCCAAAATTTGATTCGCTCAAATTACACCTTAATAATAGTGTAAGCGATCGATGTCAAATATAGTAACCCAATAAGGTTGGGGTCGAATCCTACAGGGAATAGACGTGAAACTATTGTCTAATTAATGTAATACTTGACTAAGTCATAATTCTATCAAGTACGTCAAATAGAATAAAGAAGTGTTGAATATATAAGTAAACGAAAATTGAAAACTGATGTTTTATAGTGTGAATGTGAAAAATATGAATTTAAGAGACCAAGGTTGTGTCCCCGTTAATGTAGTAGAATGTTTTTGATATTAATATTGAATTCCTTTCTTGATATGCAATTGATGTTTAATTTGCTACCCAATATTTCCCAATATTTGGATAACGTATCCTCTCTACGATTCTCCCGAATACAAAAGAGTCGATCTTAAGAACAACCAATTAAGCGCCAAATTAAAACCTACTTATTCCTAAGTGATTTTGTTAAACAAGGTTTAAAGCCTTGAGTTTTTGTTATTTATTTCTACCAAACTCTATCTCACTTTTCCAAGATAAGATAGAGCGAATTGGCTTTCGTTAATGTTTGCAACCACTAACGATTAATTGAAGAACAAGAAATAAATAAATATCAAGCTCCCTTCGAAATTGGATTCAATATCAAAATCTCAACACATTCTACCCATCTAGGGTTCACAACCTCAGCGTTTGAGTTTAGCTACACATGCTAATAATTAAAGAACAAGGAAGAGTAATTGATATCATCTTACAAAAATAGAGGGTTTTCGATCACCAAAAGCTTCTAAGAATTCAAAATAGTCAATTGCCGTACTTTGTACTCTAAGTTCTGACAAGATTCCCTTCACAAAATCCTATAAAACCTATTTATAGAGGCCCAAAACCCGAGGCGAATGTCGGTCAAATTTGCCCTTGTTCAAATAATGCGGACCGCATTTCTGTCGCAGAACAGAAATATGGACCGCAAATCATCATTGTTCGTCGCAAATTTCACCAGGGAATTTTGCTTCCATCGCATTTTGATTCGCGATTCGCATGTTGATTATGCGATCGCGATATGCGATCGCATTCTCCACTCTGATTTTCACTTAAAACTCTGTTTGTGTTTGCGATTGCACCTGGCTATTTCGCAGTTCGTATTCCTGTTTTGCGGTCGCATTTGAGACCGCATTCTCAACATGAAGATTGGCCTAGAGTTCTGTCCTGAAATGCGATCTGCCTGTGAATATGCGGTTCGCATTTTCAGTTTGCGACCGCATACTTGTACTCGCGATGCTTTTAACTTCTTTTCTTGTCTTCAGCCAACTTTTTGAACTCTTTTCTGTCCTTCTGGGTTCTGACACTTATTATTCTGCAAATATACTATAATTACATAAGTATCATGAGAATTAGCAAGTAAACAAGTTAAAGTTTAAGCAAATAGTATCAAAATGTGCCGAAATTACCCGGTACATCATTCACAAAGAGGCTCGCGTGTTTGCGTAGGATAGGACATGCAATCCCTTGCATTCGCGAAGTGCATTTTTAGGGCCTTGGCTGTTTTGCCTTCGCGACCATGAGGGAATTGTCGTGATCGTGAAGAAGTCTGGGCAGTAACATTTAAAAACACAGGACTTAGGCTCATTTTGTTCATTTCTCAACTCTTGGCCTATTTTTTAGCTCTTTGGAGTAGGTTTTTCACCTAGCATCTTAAGGCAAGTAACTTCTACATAATGTGAGTTTAATACATAGATTATGGGTAGATTTTAACATGTAAATTGTGAAAATTTTAGGTTTTTGTTGAAAAACCTAAGTTTTGGTAAAAATGGGATTAGACCACAAAAATGATTATGGATGGAGTAGAAATTATATATTTGTGTTTGTGAGGTTATGGATAATATTTATCTATAAATAGTTTCAGAACTCAGGTACGTGGGCTAGGGAGTAACTTTTAGGAGTTTTTCAAATTGGGTCGGGTAATTACTCTAATAGTTAAATTATGAACTTTTAAACATATATTGATTAGTTTGTACGACCTTTGGCTAGTTTACGGTTACTTGGCACCGATTTGGGGCAATTAATATGGTTGGAGAGCCGAGTAGTGAACTTGCAAGCGAGGTAAGTCTTTTGCCTAACCTTGTACGAGGGAGTTATCCCATAGGTGTTTAAATTGTTATTTGTTAATAATTATGGGTGTTATGCGTGCACGAAGTGACTAGAGTCCGCATATAGCTAAAAATCATGCTTATGTCTAACTTGTTAGTTTAATTACTTGAATTTATAATTGAAATTGGATAAGGGATTTTGTGAGACCGAGCTTTATTATCTTGAGTTTTTGGCGGAATACTTGATTGGTAGTGGAAATTATGCCTTCTTTGAGTACTATTCCTTTGTAGTAGTCGTTGATAAGTTTGTAGAGTTTCTCTATTCCTGTGAATCGGGCCAAACGCCTTGGCAGTATATTTAGATGCATCTATGGTTTGTGTCGGTTGACCCTCGGCAGTGTACACGATTTTTCTTGATCGGACCGTATGAGCTAGACATAAATTCGTGCATGATATTGCTAGGAGTCCGGTTATACTTGATATTTCCTTCATGACTTGATATTTGATAATTTCTTGATGGCCCTTATTTGTTAAATTGGCTTGTGATAATTGGAGAATTTTTTAAATTGACATTCTATTAAAGGATCAATATTTATTGTTTTTTTATTCCATTGCTACTGTTGTATTCCATGCCTATTTATAATTCATGCATTTTATTTATTGACCTCTAGTAAGTGTCGATGTCGACCCTTCGTCGGTACCTGTTCGAGGTTACACTAGATACTTACTGGGTACGTTGTTTGTGTAATCACGCTACACTTCTGAACATATTGTGCATGTACTGAGGCAGGTACATGTGGTGTCCGTCAAGGGGCGCACCCGCATTATTCGGAGGCCTAGTGTTGAGCTGCTTTCCACGCTCCGTTCTATAGCACCCGGAGCCTCCTCTTGTTGTATTAATTATTTCTATCTATTTACTTCAGACAGTAGTTGTAGGGGTTTTGTTATTCTACAATATTGCTCGTGCACTTGTGACACCGGATTTTGGAAATTTCTAGTAGATATTTATGGGTTTTTTTTCCTATTAGTATCACTATCCCACTCTTTTGTTTTGTTTTATGCCTTGTATCACCATGGCCATTTATTCTTAGTTTCTTTATTAAATAAAATTCAATACTTTAAAATAAATGAAATGAACAATTGATTAGATAGTTCATCGTTGACTTTCCTAACAACGACATTGGGGGCTATCGCGGCCTATAGTGGGAATTGGGTTGTGATAGCTTGGAATCAGAGCACTAGCTTCACATTGGTCTCACAAGTCATGAGCAGGCCTATTAGTGTCTTGCAGATCGGTGGGGAGACGTCCGTACTTATTTTCGAGAGGCTATAGGGTGTTAGGAAACTTCTCTTTCTTCATCTCCCCTCGTGAAGTTGATGTTGTGCTTTGCATCTTTCTCTTATCCTCTCACAGATGGTGAGAACATGTGCGATAGTTGTACCCCACGGTAGAAGAGCTGCTTGCCCTATTGCTAGAGGCCAAGGGAGGGCTCCAGCTCCTGTTAGAGGATGAGGTCATCCTAGAGTTATTCCCGTTGTACCACTAGTGGATTCAGTGGATGATACCGTTATTGAGTAGCAGGACGAGGCGCCTGCAGCTAAGCCGGCCCTTAGATGTTTCATGACTGCACCAGCATTTTAGGAGGTCATGAGCTGTATGCTGCTGTTCATGGATTATATGATGTAGGCTGGTTTATTTCCAGCGGACCCAGCCACATCTCAGGCGGGAGGGGGAGCTCAGACCCCTACTGCTCAGGCTCCGGAGCACACTGCTCTGTACATTAGACCATAGGTTCACTACTTGCGGGCGGGGCTCAGCCAGTTACAACAGCAGTACCAAAGCCAGAGTGTCCGCGAGCGTCGAGCAGTAGAATGCCTATTCTTCGATCCAAACTGGTGATTGACAATCGCTGTTGAAGCTCTATCCTCCTGTGGATATCAGGAAGGAGAGGTTGCGCTAATTCCGGAATGAGGACCTCGCGTGGAATGGGCGCAACCTTGGGCTCGGGAAGGCGCGGTTCTGGTTCTCTCGGAGGAGAGAAATCAAGAGCGCCAGACGAGGAACCCCTTCCCCCGTCGCACGCGGCTACGAAGCAGTCAAGATGGTCATTTGTTGAATAAAGATTTGTCATAATCAGAAGGAAGAGAGCGGTTATGCATGAAGATAATCAATTCGGTCGTTGTGGTCGGACTCTATTATGGATTTCTGACCACATTCTCCATAGGGCGCTTAAACTTTTGACTTGGTAAAGTAGAAGGTTCTACCGAAGCAGGGAAGCTCTAGGGTTTTGCTAACCAGTGTGAAGTTGAGTTCTATCTTTCCCTAGTTCATGCAAGGCTAACCTTCGGGTTTTTGCTTTCTGGAAAAACCTCTTACCAGATGGTTGTTCGCTACAGCCTTTGAGACTCACTTCCTTGAAAAGAGGGAGAGGAGTTATGTAGGCTGTGGCCGTTCGAGAAATGTAGCGGTTGCTCGACCAAAGCCGGTCAAAGACTCGATTATATGCCTGATATTGCCAGAAGACCGATGAGACTTACCAGAAGTGAAGTACAGAAGAGCGCATATTAAGAATAAATAACTTAAGATGTTCATCTCCACTTACTCTATCTAACCAGCTTTATCCGATTCAACCGCAGCAGAAGAAGGGGCCGTATCAGTCGGCTTGCCAATCAACTGACCCGCTTTCCTTGGTCGACAAGGGAGCTACCCCTAATCCCTACTTTCAGCGGAGTTTCTTCTATCTTTTTTTCCGGGCCTCGCGCCACTTCAAAAGTCAAAAGAGAGGATTTTTAGCTCTAAACATATGCGGTTCGGCAAGAAGAAGAAGAAAAAACCAGGTTAGGAGGCTTGGTAAAAGGGCCCCGACTTATTTCCAGAATAAGAGTTCGACCGCGGCTTCCCCCTTTTTTTGGGGGGGAATGGTTGGATAGGTGGACTAGGCTACATCCTCCTGTCTTTGGCAGTGAGCGACATGAGGAGCCACAGGACTTCTTTGATCGTTGTAGGGACAGGCTACATATCATGGGAGTATTGAAGTCTAATAGGGTGGACTTCACCACATTACAACTGCATGGCAAGGCCCCTAGATAGTAGACGTCTTATCTTTGTAGCAGTTCACCGGGTTCACCTTCGTGTACTTCGGACCAGTTCACACATCTCTTTTTTGGAATGATATATTCCACCTTCGTAAGGGGAAGAGTTGCGGGGCCAGTTCGACCGGATCCAGCAGGGTCAGATGTCAGTATTTGTTTATGAGGCGAGGTTGTCTGAGTTGTCTCGCCACATACTTATAATACCCCTCATAGATGCAAGGAGAGTGCAGAGGTTTATCGCGGGCTTGTATTATGGCATCCAGGTTACTATGGCCCAAGAGGTTTAGATGGGACTTCTTACGAGCAGGTTATGAAGATAGCTCGGAGGATCGAGGGTATCCATCTGAAGGGCTGAGAGCATGCATCGAGGGACAAGCGACCTTGATATTCGGGAGGATTCAATGGTGCTCCATTTGGGGACATACGTCAGTTTATGAGGGGCCAGTGTAGCAGGCCCATGCATTCAGCATCGCTGCCTTCTCAGGTTGCTCCAATGCTGCCATACTTCAGCGCCATTCCAGAGAGCATCTGCCATCCACCAGCTATTCAGGGTTCTTCCAATGGGTATTCAAGTCCCCAGGGTCAGACCTAGGGTCAACCATCTTGTGCACCAAGAGGTTGCTATGAGTACGGGGAGCTGGGACATATGAGGAGGTTTTGGCCCTGGCGTCAGGACAAGGCAGTATAGTAGGGAATCAAGCCATGTTCACCGCACCATCTGCCGCATCGCCCTTGCAGCAGGCTAGCAGCGGAGGGCAGGTGGGAGGGTCGCCCTAGAGATGGAGGTCAGCCAATTGGCACTCCACTGAGGTTCTACGCCTTCCCAGCCAGACCAGATGCAGTAGCCTCAGATGCCATGATCATAGGTATTATTTCTGTTTGCGGTAAGGATGCTTCGGTAACATTTGATCCAGGGTCTACTTATTCATACGTGTGTGAACAACTAATTTTTTAGCACACCCGAATTTTATATTGTTTTAGTGTAAATATTTCCTTAGGTCTAATATTGATACTTTAAACTTTTATCTCACTTTTGATAGAGTTTATTTAATAAAATTAAAACCTATATATATATATATATATATATATATGTATATGTATATGTATATATGTATATATATGTATATGTATATATGTATATATATGTATATTGTGCGTGGCCCATTTTTCTGTTAGAGGTCGTACAAATTAAAATGGGCCCATTCAGTAACTAGGCCGGGTAGACTTTCATGCTTCAGGTACATTGCTCCCACCTTAGCTCGATTTGTCTGCTTGAAAGCCAGGTCTTAAACTCTCCCCCAGGATTTAAACCTATAATAACATATCTCATGCTGGATCCCTAGTAGGAATATTTATTTGCATCACGTGCATTTGACTTTGGGGACTCAACACAGGGGTTGGATCCATCTAGGACAGGTGTATCCAAAATTACAAGACTATTTTGATGCATCATATGTGCTACTTGTGCCATTTTGTTTAATTCGGATTGTGCATGTTGACCAGCTTCCAAAAAATAGAAGAAAATTTGAGGAAAAACCAGAAAGAAGAAAATAGGAGAGAGAAAATTTACTCGATTTCAGAAAATTCTAGTACTTGAAAAATCCAAAAACTCTGTCAAAATTTTTACCCCAAGAATATTGTTAAAAAATAAGCCCGAATTTTTTAAAATGTGTCATCCAATTCCCATTTATGAAGAAACATTTATCGAACTACACGTGTCTGATTCCCACCGGATGCATGGGTAACCTTCATCAGGTCCGGCCCCAAATTTTAAAAATCCAAAATAATTTCTTTTATTTTCTTCTCAAAATACAAAAATATTTTCGTTCTTCTTCAGAAGTTTTTTTTTCGAAAACTAAAATGAAATTCAAAATTCAAATTTTTTTTTCTCTTGAAGTCTTTTCTGTCATAAATTTAAAATAAAAGATCAAAATCTAAAAATATGTTCTTTCTTTTTTAGAATCTTTCTTTCAAAAATTTTTAGAAAAACAAAAAGTAAAATTCAAAATCCAAAAAATATTTTCTTCTTTAGAAGGCTTTCTTTCGAAAAATTCCAAAAAAGAAAATTAGAAATCCAAAAAATATTTTCCTTGTTATGAACTTTCATGGTCTGAATTGTATAGAAGTAAGAGTTAGTTTGTTTACTTTATTCCCGGTCTTCTTGAACTACGTAATAATCTGATTCATGGTTAACATGATACGTAGGCAACCTTCAATGGGTTCGATCAAAATTATTTTAAAAACGCAGAAAAAAATGAGGAAAATTATTGAAAAAAAAAGAAAGAAGAAAAGAATAAGAAAAGAGAGTGTTATAGTCAAGATAAAATAAACCAATAAGCCGGGATGAAGCACGAAGCCTTCCGAGCTTATTTTAGAAATGAAAATAGTATTAGGTGCATGACATATAATGTGTGATTAATATATGCTAAATGTCTAACTCTAACATGTTTGTTGTTTGTCAATATAAAGATATAGTTAAACAAAGGTGGTTGGTTTGTGGTTTATATTGCCAATCACCCTGACAAGCAGGGGTGTTCATGGTTCGGTTTGGATTGGTTTTTTCCTAAAAACCAGACCAAGTAAGTCGGGTTTTCAAATATTGGAACCAAACCCGACCAATTAAGTCGGTTTTTCCCTGGTCGGGTCGTTACATCCTCCCCCATTTAAACCAACGTTCGTCCTCGAACGGGTCTAGAATCGTATGTTGAGTCTCAAATATGTGTGGAAATCTCCTCCGCATCTCCAGCTCGATCTCCTAAGTAGCCGCCCTGACTGGCTGCCCTCTCCACTGCACCTTCGCTTAAGCTATATTCTTTGACCTCAACTTCCGAACTTGCCGATCCAAAATGGCCACCAGCTCCACATCATAAGTCAAATCCCCATCTAACTGAACTGTGCTGAAGTCTAAAACATGAGACGGATTGCCGACATATTTTCGGAGCATGGGAACATGAACACTGGTTGGACACTCGAAGACAAGGCGGCAGTGCAAGCTTGTAAGCCACTTCTCCAATCGTCTCAAGCACCTCAAAAGGCCCAATATACCGAGGGTTCAACTTGCCCTTCTTCTCGAACCTCATAACATGGGCGAAACTCTGAGCAGTACCTTCTCTCTTTCCATGTAAGCAACATCATGAACCTTCCGATCAGTGTAACTCTTTTGTTGATTGTGCCATGCGAAGCCGATCCGGAATCAACTTAATGTTGTCCAAAGCATCTTGAACCAAGTCAATACCCCATAGCCTAGCCTCACCTGGCTCAAACCAACCCACTGGAGACTGACAGCGTCTCCCATACAAAGCCTCATACGGAGCCATTTTAATCCTTGATTGGTAGTTGTTGTTGTAGGCAAACTCTACATGCGGCAGAAACTGATCCCAAGAGCCTCCAAAATCCATGATACAAGCGCATAGAATATCCTCCAATATCTGAATAGTTCGCTCGGACTGTCCGTCCGTCTGAGGGTGGAATGTTGTACTCAATTCAACTTGTGTGCCTAACTCTCACTGCAGTGCTCTCCAGAACTGCGACGTGACCTACATGCCCCGATCTGAAATGATGGACGCTAGAACACCTTGAGATGAATTGTCACGACCCAATTTAGGATTGTGACCGGCACTTAGGAGCAAGTGCTCCCAAGTAAGCCTCATCGGAAATTTTACAGAAAATCGGACAGAATTTTCCCTATTTTTGGACCATCCCAAAAAAAAATTCCTGTCTCAAATCAACAATCAAACATCCTAATATTATACCAAACACTTGACAACTTGTCAATTAACCAATACAAGTCTCCACCATAACTAAACGACCAACTAGCCACTAGAAATACTAATTTATCTCCAACTTTGATAAATGAGAACGATACTCAACATAAGACAATAATAACGAAAGAATACGCATGACACTAAAATAATGACTATGGAGCGATTCTAAGAATTCAATGAAAAGACCATAACAATAAGTAAAATCTCTGCCCACGCGAACAAATGCGAGGCTCACCGAGAAATATCAACTTGTGCGTTCTAATTAACGAGATCCTCGCCTGTGTCAACTGCTGTCTCTGTAAAAAAAATTAGCGGGGAATGAGTCGCTAGCTCAGTGAGTAATAACACTAAACCACAACAATTTTTATTTGGGGACAAGTCAGAAACATGCTAGTATCTCAAAGAGAAAATAACATAAAAATGCCCTTTCAGAAACAATAGATAATTTTCAGTCTCATCACGCTTTTCTTGTAGTAAAATATAATAAACAATTCAGTAATAAGCTCGGTAACCACTGTATAATATCAGTATTCACATTTTTTTGGAGGTTTCAATGAACGGATCATGTAATCGGTATAACTGTGGACTTCTTTACCAGAAGTCATATATAACGGTAGTCCCTACTCGAGAGAAATCGGTAACGGTATGCTAGTTCTACCTTCCCACTAGCAAGGTCTATAACAGTAATCAGAAATTACAAGGTGTACCAGGTCTAACGAACCCGCCGTTAGCTACGGGATCCTTCAATGTCTACTCCCATTTATACTTGTCTCTGTAATCCATATATACTCGTAGAAACTATTTTAAAATAATATAGGGCATTTCAGCTCTTATCAAATCATATAATTTCCTTTCGATAACAGTAAATTCAAGTAACGGTAAAACAGATCTAGTGACAACAAAAATATTAAAAATCACGATACTCATCTCAAATAACTATTTCTGTTTCATATCGAGTAAAAGACTTGTCCCACATGCAACTCAAAATAATCAGTAACATATTCATATTAAAAATCATGTGTAAATCATGCAAGTTATGAAAACACAAATTGCGGTAAGATTACTACTAACATTACTCGTGTCGAATTACCCAAACGCGTCACCTCAAGCAATATGTAGGACTTCCTTCGATCTAATCTGGGAGAAGTCAACTGTCGAGTTTGCATGTGTTTATAAACTCGGGATGAAGGAACAGATATTGCAAACCGGTATTTATAGGCGTGTACAATTATGAGTTTCCGTCTTTGAAATAAACTCTAGAGCAAAACAAAATCTTTCCTTAAAATAAGGATTTGCATTCATGTAGGAGTGTAGAGGTGCTTGAATCCCCCTTTTTTTTTAAAAAAAAAAATTCGTTTATTTGTTACTTTATTTTTTCCTTTTTGTTTTGGACTTAAATTATTTTCTAAATGTCCAATATATCCTCACTTAAGATATTGAGTTATTACATCCTCCCCACCTTATGAAATTCGGCCCCCGAATTTAACTCAAGTACGTACCTGTAAACTGAAATAATTGAGGATACTTGACTCGCATAGCATCTTCTATTTCCCATGTAGGTTCTTCAACATTATGATTTCTCCATAAGACTTTCACGAACACAATTTTTTTTTATCGTAGTTTTCTTATCTGTCTATCAACAATTGCCATCTGCTCTTCCTCGTAAGACAACTTCTCATTAAGCGGTATAGTTGGTTCTTCTAGCACCTGAGATGAGTCTGATATACATTTTCTTAGCATTAAGAAATGAAACACTGGGTGAATAAAAGATAACTCAGGAGGAAGTGCCAACAGATAAGCCACCGCTCCCACTCGGCCAAGTATCTCATACGGTCCTATAAACTTGGGGCTCAACTTGCCTCTTTTGCCAAACTGCATCACACCTTTCATAGGGGAGACTCGTAGGAATACTTTGTCCCCAATTGTGAACACTAAATCTCTTCTTCTCTTATCAGCATAAGATTTTTGTCTACTTTGAGCTGCAAGCAATCTCTGTCTGATCAACTGGACCTTGTCCATAGCTTCTTGTACTAGGTCGGGTCCCAATAAGTTAGTCTCACCAGCTTCAAACCATCCGATAGGAGAACGACATCTTCTACCATACAATGCTTTGTACGGTGCCATTTGAATACTGGACTGGAAGCTATTGTTGTAAGCAAATTCAGCTAATGGTAGATAAGTGTCCCAACTATCTCTAAACTCAAGAGTGCAAGCTCTCAACATATCCTCCAAGATCTGAATAGTACGTTCAGACTGCCCGTCTGTCTATGGATGAAATGCAGTACTAAGATTTACTCGTGTACCCAATGCTTCTTGAAAAGATTTCCAAAAGCGTGAAGTGAACTGTGATCCTCTATCAGAGATGATGGATACTGGAACTCCGTGAAGTCGGATAATTTCGTTCATAAATATCTGTGCGTACCTGACTCCACCATATGTAGTCTTCACCGGCAAAAAGTGTGCTGATTTCGTCAGTCGGTCTACAATCACCCATACCGAGTCATAACCTCTAAAGGTTCGTGGTAGCCCGGTGACAAAATCCATAGTAATTCTTTCCCATTTCCACTCTGGAATCTCAATTTGTTGTAGTAGTCCTGCGGGTCGTCGATGCTCGACCTTGACCTGCTGACAAGTCATACAACTAGAAACAAAGTTAGCAACATCTTTCTTCATACCTTCCCACCAATAAAATTGCTTCAGGTCATGGTACATTTTTGTGGATCCAGGATGTATAGTGTATTTAGTGTTGTGAGCTTCTTTAAGAATAGCATGTCTCTACCCATCTACGTCTGCTACACATAGCCTGTCACCCATTCGAAGAACACTATCACTTTCAACAATCATATCCTTGCTTTTACCAGCTAAGACCTCATCTCTGTATTTACATTATCGTTCATCCTCATATTGGGTGGCCTTAATGCACTCAACTAATGAAGACTTAGCCTGAGCACAAGCCAACAATGCCTCTGAGTTTCCGACACTAAATCTGATACCCGTATCTTCTAGACTCTGAATATCTTTGGCTAAAAGTCTCTTTGTAGGGGCTATATGTACCAAACTCCCCATAGATTTTCTACTCAATGCATCAGCCACCACATTGGCTTTTCCAGGATGATACAAAATAGAACAATCATAGTATTTGAGTAGTTCCATCCAATGACGCTGCCGAAGATTTAGATCTCTCTGTTGAAAGATATACTTCAGACTTTTATGGTCATTATAAATCTCACAAGTTTCGCCGCATAGATAATGCCTCCAAATTTTTAGAGCAAATACCATTGCAGCCATCTCCAAATCATGTGTAGGATAGTTTTGCTTGTGTGTTTTTAATTGTCTCGAAGCATAAGCTATAACACGATCATTTTGCATGAGAACACATCCTAATCCCACCCTCGAGGCGTCGCAGAATACTGTAAATGCTCCAGGGACCTGATGGTAAGGCTAATATTGGTGCAGTTGTTAGACACGTTTTGAGTTTCTGAAAGCTTTGCTCACATTCCTCCGTCCACTGAAACTTTGCATTTTTCTGTCTTAGCTTGGTCAGCGGCGATGCTATTCTGGAGAAATCCTGCACAAAACGCCTGCAATAGCCTGCTAAGCCTAAAAAGCTGCGAATCTCTATAGGAGAAGTAGGTCTGGGCCATTTCTGCACAGCTTCGGTCTTCTTAGGATCTACCATAATTCCATCTTTAGATACAACATGCACCAAAAATGCTACCGAGTCTAGCCAGAATTTACACTTCGAGAACTTAGCATAAAGTCGATGTTCTCGCAATGTCTGTAACATAGTCCTGAGATGATTCTCGTGTTCTCTTTGGCTATGAGAATATATCAGTATGTCATCAAAAAATACTATTACAAATCTATCCAGAAACGACTTGAACACCCTATTCATAAATCCATGAATGCAGCTGGAGCATTAGTCAGTCCGAAAGGCATCACAAGAAACTCGTAGTGCCTGTATCGAGTTCTGAAAGCAGTCTTCGAAATATCTTCATCTTTGATTCTAAGTTGATGATAACCAGAACGGAGGTCAATCTTTGAAAAGTGGGCAGCTCCTTGTAACTGATCAAACATGTCATCTATACGAGGCAAGGGATATTTATTGTGTATTGTTATCTTGTTCAACTGCCTGTAGTCAATGCACATTCTCAGGGATCCGTCTTTCTTCTTTATGAATAATACCGGTGCACCCCATGGTGATACACTAGGTCTAATAAAACCCTTATCTAACAAATCTTGTAACTGTTATTTTAGCTCCCTCAACTCTGCTGGTGCCATTCGATATGGGGGTATCGATACGGGCTGTGTGTCAGGTAGCAAATCAATACCAAAGTCTATTTCTCGTACTGGAGGCAATCCTGGTAAATCCTCAGGTAATACATCAGAAAATTCTCTCACTACCGGCACATTTTCTATACTAACTATTCCCTTTCTTGTGTCATTTACAATAGCTAAGAGACCCAAGCAACCTTTCTTCAGAAGTCGTTGAGCCTTCATAAAAGATACAATTTTGCAAGTCTCTGGAACCTGACTCCCTCTTAGAATAAAACTAGGTTCTTTTGGTGTCTCAAACTTAACTATCTTTGCATGACAATCGACTATAGCATAGCAAGAAGATAACCAGTCCATTCCCATCAGCATGTCAAAGTCAATCATATCAAGTACAATAAGGTCAGCTAGAGTATCTCTACCCTCAACCCAAATCCGACAAGCACGATACACATATTCAGCTAATAGAGACTCTCCAACATGTGTAGCAACTAGAAAAGGATCATTTAATAACTCGGGCTGTCTACTAAATCTCAAGTTATCTCAACGCACGATCAAAGAATGAAAGAAGGGAAAACATTCCTAAATGTTTAGTAGCCTCGAGATCATAAGTATGGGCGCCTACATACCTATGAACAAGACTCTACTAAACATTGCTCCATGACTCGGGACTTAAAGCCTAAGCTCTGATACCAACTTTGTCACGACCCAATTTAGGATTATGACCGGCGCTTAGGAGCAAGTGCTCCCAAGTAAGCCTCATTGGAAATTTTACAGAAAATCGGACAGAGTTTCCCCTATTTTTGGACCATCCCAAAAAAACTTTCTTGTCTCAAATCAACAACCAAACATCCTAATATTATACCAAACACTTGACAACTTGTCAATTAATCAATACAAGTCTCCACCATAATTAAACCACCAACTAACCACTAGAACACTAATTTATCTCCAACTTTGATAAATGAGAACGATACTCAACATAAGACTATAATAACGAAAGAATACGCATGACACTAAAATAATGACTATGGAGCGACTCTAAGAGTTCAATGAAAAGACCATAACAATAGGCAAAATCTCTGCCCACGCGAACAAGTGCGAGGCTCACCGAGAAATATCAACTTGTGCGCTCTAATTAACGAGATCCTCGCCTGCGTCAACCGCTGTCTCTGTAAAAAAAAATTAGCGGGGAGTCTCTAGCTCAGTGAGTAATAACACGTAACCACAACCGTTTTTATTTGGGGACAAGTCAGAAACATACTAGTATCTCAAAGAGAAAATAACATAAAAATGCCCTTTCAGAAACAATAAATAATTTTCAGTCTCATCACGCTTTTCTTGTAGTAAAATATAATTAGCAATTCAGTAATAAGCTCGGTAACCACTGTATAATATCAGTATTCACATTTTTTGGGAGGTTTCAATGAACGGATCATGTAATCGGTATAACTGTAGACTTCTTTACCAGAAGTCATATATAACGGTAGTCCCTACTCGAGGGAAATCGGTAACGGTATGCTAGTTCTACCTTCCCACTAGCGAGGGCTATAACGGTAATCAGAAATTACAAAGTGTACCAAGTCTAACGAACCCGCCGTTAGTTACGGATGAATGACGCCTATCACAATACTAGACAAGCCGACAACTCCCAAATAAACATGCATCTTTAATTTAAAACATACTAAAATAAACATAAATAGTAAATCTCATAATTAACTTATAAGAAAATATCGTGACCCAATATAAAATCCCCCAAAATCTGAGTGTCACTGAGTATATGAGCATCTAAATGACAACATAGTCTGACTGCTAAAACACTATCTAGAAAGATACAATAGTACAAATGACTGAAAAAAAGGAGTGTCAAGGTCTAAGACACCAAGGCAACTACCTCGATAGTCTCCAATAGATAAAGCTCCAAAGCTAGCAGTCGCCGCACCCAGAAGTACCTGGATCTACACATGAAGTGCAAAGTATAGTAAGAGTACAACCGACCCAATGTACTCAATAAGTAATAGGACTAACCTTGGGCTAAACGCAGTGACGAGCTCAACAGGTATAATCCAAATATAGAATTTAACAGTACAGAAATGTAGACATGTTTTCATGTCTTAACAGTTTAAGTTCAATAGGAGTAAAGATGCAAAGTGTGACTGAAATGAGGAATGATAAATCACTATATCTACGTGTCAATTATGCATGCCAATTGTAATGAAACACATTGATAAAATCATATGCATACTCTCGAAGCATCAATTCACGCTGTTCTCCCAGTCACTCAGTCCTTATAGTCGCTCGACACTCGCGCACGGCAATCCCACTCGCACTCAGTAGGTACCTGCACTCACTGCTGGTAAGTCAGACTCCGGAGGGGCAGATCCTGCCCAAGCGCTAAAATAAGCCAATCATGGCATGAATAAATAAAGAATGTTGCAAGGTGTAGCCCGATCCCATAAACATCACTCACAATCAGGCCCTCAGCCTCACTCGGTCATCAATCTATTTCCAATCTCTAAGGCTCACAAATATCATGACAATCAGCTCAAACAATGATAATATGATATATCAATAAATGGCAAATGGATACGGAGATATGATATGCAAATTATAGATGTGACTGAGTACATAATTGCAAATTGAGCAAGTAATTCAAAAGGAAAACCACCTCTGTGGGTCCCACCAATACAAGCATAAAGCCTAAGCATGATTTCTAAGATGAATCACGGCTCAATTCTTCTTACACATGAAGAATACACTAATAATATTCAGATAAGATGACTACACAGTTCCACGGAATCGAATGAGCCATAATTTCTACGGTGCACAATCACACGCCCATCACCTAGCATGTGCGTCAACTCAACAACGATCACTTAACACGTAATTTAGGGATTCATGCCCTTAGAACAAAGTTGAGAAGGTGTTACTTACCTCAAATCTCTACTCCAATAAGCCTTTGTCTTGCGAATTGGCCTCCGAATGCCTTGAATCTAGCCATAAACAACTCGATACAATCAACACAAACTATAGGAATCAATTCCATATGATAAAGCTACGTTCTTAAGCAAAAGTCAAAAAGTCAACTCACAAAGTCAACCCCGGTCCCTCGTTTCAGAATCCGACAAAATTAACAAAATCCAAACACCCATTTAAACCAAACCTCCAATTTTTACTATCCAATACATGGGTCAAAAATCCCCAATTTTCACCGCAAAAATACCAAATATATGGGGGAAATTCAATGGGTAATCAATATAATTAGATAAAACTACCAAAAGTGTCTTACCTCAAGAAATCTCGTGAAACCCAAACCTCCAATTTTTACTAACCAATACATGTGCCAAAAATCCCCAATTTTCACCTCAAAAATACCAAATATGTGGTGCAAATACAATGGGTAATCAATAAAATTAGATAAAAACTACCAAAAGTGGCTTATCTCTAGAAGTCTCGTGAAACCCCTCTCAAAAATTGCCTCCAACCGAGCTCCCAAAGTCTAAAAATGAGAAAAGCTTCAAATCCTTCGAATTATATTCTGCCCAGGCCTCTTTCGCTTCTGCGGACCATAATCCGCTTCTGCGGGACCGCATCTACGGTGAAATCTCCGCACCGGCGGAGTTCACTTAAGTCCCCAGACTCCGCACTTGCGCCCCAAAATCCGCATATGCGGAAGCGCTTCTGTGCCTGAACGTCCACTTCTACGAAGCCAGCCACGCCTACCCAACTCCGCATCTGCGGGCTCGCAGATGCAAAAGCCCACTCGCACTTGCGATCGCTGCCCAACTCCTTCAAGCCAGCACCTGCGACCGCTAGCTCGATTCTGCGAGCTCACACCTGTGACCAATCCCCTCGCTGGTGCGGTCACACCAGAAAGCCCCCAGTTTCAGCAATTCTTCAAGTCTCATTTTTTAATCCATTAACAATTTGAAATCCACCCGAGGCCCCCGAGACCTTAACCAAAGATACCCACAAGTCCTAAAACACGATATGAACTTACTCAAAGCCTCAAATCACATCAAACAACATCAAAAACATGAATCGCACCCCAATTCAAACCTATTGAAGCAAATGAACTTCCAACTTCTACAATCGATGCTGAAACCTAATAAATCAACTCCAATTGACCTCAAATTTTGCACACAAGATATAAATGATGCAACGGACCTATTCCAACTTCCGAAACTAAAATTCGAGCCCGGTAACCACAAAGTCAACTCTCGACCAAACTTCTCAACTTCCCAAACTACTATTCCCAATATTTGCCAATTCAAGCCAACATCACGTACAGACCTCCAAATCAATATCTGGACACACTTTTAAGTCTAAAATCACCCTATGCAGATATCGAAACCATCAAAACTCCATTCCGAAGTCATTTACTCATAAGTCAACATCCGATCAACTCTTTCAACTTAGGCTTCCAACCTTGGGATTAAGTGTCCCAACTCATTCCGAAACATCCACGAAACCAAACCACCCTCCCCTTGCTCTTCGGCAAGTTACATAACAACAAGCAAGCATAGAGTGAGCAATAAATGGGGGAACATAGAAGTAATACTCAAAACGACCGGCTGGGCCTAGTAGTATCTTAGAGTACCTCGAGCCTCATCTTATCTCCAACGCAGGGTACTACATCCCCTGGATGCATTACTTTCTGCCAATATTGGGTACGACATTCCCTAGTAGCATCCTAGAGTGCCACGAGCCTCACCTTATTACCAACATAGGGTACTACATCCCTGGGTTTCATTCCTTGCTTCTAACATAGGATATGACATTCCCTAGTAGAATCCCAAAGAGTCAAAACCCTCATCTGTCTGCCAACACAGGGTACTACATCCCCTGGTTATACTCCTTATTGCAACATAGGGTATGACATTCCCTAGTAGCATCCTAGAGTGCCACGAGCCTCATCTTATTGTCAACACATGGTACTACATCCCCTAGTTACCTTCCTTCTTGTCAACATATGGTACGACATCCCCTGTTAAAAAAAAACATTTCTTTTTCAATTCTTTATTCTGCAATAGCAAATATATTTTATTGTGTTTTCAATAACTCATAAAACTTTTGTAGTGCAAACTAGGCAAAAAAATTTTGTTTGTTGTTTGTGATGGCTTGTAGGTTTTCTCGCAAAGAACATATTGTATGGGCAAGAATATAGTTTCAGGTCATACAGAGAAAGAGAAACGTTTGATCTCAATAACAGTCACGACCAGCTTTGACATAATGCATGCCGTGACATACGGTCTCATGATCCATCTTTTCGGAATCACATCAAGAAATAAGCCCGTGGGAATGTTTCATAGTTGGTTATACCATGAGCATCAAGTTCCTATCCAAATTCAAGGCAGGGAGCAAGTCAAGAATTAGGACAAGATTCCAGATGGCATTTATATAGGAACTTTGTAACTCTTGTATTTTCAAGAGTATGTAATTTTCTTTTCATTTTTGATGTAATAGTAGGAACCGCGGAGTGGAACCTCGACGGAACCTCACTCAACCCTCCATCTAAGCATACTCCATCACTCTTCTTCCACTTGAACTACACGTGACATGATTCTCTTATAACCCGAGTATATAGCTTGCCTAAAACCAAGGCTCGGTTGCATCTTTTTCTTTTATCTTCTTTTCTTTTTTAAATAATAGTGAGGTCAAAAATCGGTCACCATTTTTATTTTCTTTGCCCGAAAACTCTTCAAGTTTTCAAGCAAAGAGAGGCATGCTGTGAGCAACTAATTTTTGACCACACCCGAATTTTATATTATTTTAGAGTAAATATTTTCTTAGGTCTATATTGATATTTTAAACTTTTATATCAGTTTTGGTAGAGTTTATTTAATAAAATTAAAAACTATATATATATATACACACACACACACACACACACATACATACATTCTAGAAAACATATTTTATTTCCATTTACAAATAGAAATAAAATATGTTTTCTAGAATGAAAAAGGAAATTTACAAAAATAAATGATTTCTTTTAATTAGAATTATGATAAATAAGTTAGCTTTAGTATATTTTAGGTTTCATTTAAAGTACATCTAAATATTTAGGTTTCCTATATTGTAAGAAAAGTTAGTCCATCTTCTTGACTTCATAATTTAATTATCTTTTAAAATAAAAAAATAAAAAAAGAAGAAGAAGAAACAAAATGAAGTAAGTTACGTGAAATAGATAAAGTTTGTTATCAAACTTTAAAAGTCCACTCTTTAACTTAACAAATAAGAACACCCATGATCTCATTTGCTTTTGGCTAAAAACTCCCCACCAGCTCATGTCTCTCACCCTCACTTCCCACTTCCCCCACTCACCTTACCGTTAACCCACGCATCCGAGATACAACACACACACATCTATATAATAGACACTTCATAAATCAAGAAGGGGGAAGGAGATTTAGAGGAAAGAGAATAAAATAGAGAAGATCTTAGAAGAAGGAAACCATCCAAAAATACCACATAGCAATCACCAAACTGCCGCTCTAAACCAGTCGGGAAACACCTTAAAACAGCTTCTCCATTATACATAAAACAGTAGCGGCGAAAGTGGAGTTTGAAGTTGCCATTGAGGTTTCCAATCACCGGCTCCGTTCGTAGTCACCGGCGAAAGCTCCGGTCCGGAATTGCCCAGTTGCTAAGCTTGTATTTTAACTCAATTCATTTAATACAAAGGTCCAATTTCTACCATTCTCACTATGTTGCTAGCTTTGAATATAATGTTTTTTGCTTCTGTCCCATGGAAATTGTTTGCTAAGCTCATGGTGAAGTTCATTTCTTTTATGTTAGGTATGGAATATAGAACTGTGCGGTTTTGAATCCTCTAAGCTATAAGAAGATAGAGATTCTGTTTTATTTCTTTTAAGCTATTTCTTAGTCATGCCATTTGGCGTTTATCCGTGGGTTTGTTTGGATAGATTAAGTATTGTTTGATCATACTAATATCATGCCTATTTTGAATTAGTTTTCGTTGCCAATTATGTCGAATAGTATTTTGTTTGGCTGTACTTGGATATGTTTAATTGCTGTAGTAAATCCTTCTTTGCTTGTTGATTTCACTAGAATAAGTGTTTGGATTTAAAATAATGGTAATATTTTAATACTAAGAGGGTTTAGGCTAAATTCATAAGTATTAGTAGAACGCGTTACTCATTAACTTATTTTGTTGGGCTTTAGAAATTAGCTAAGTCACGACATTTCGTTACTGACAGTGAATTAGAAAGGTTTTTTGTGTTTTACGAATAAGCGCAATACTTCAAAACCAAATGACGCTCAGTAATAATCACACTTCTTCCACAAATTCTATATCTATAAATCATGGCCTTCACAATAATCTCATATTAGTTTATGAAAAAATAACTCATAAATCGCTAGTATGCTTTAGGCGCGTGTTAACCAATTAATTTTCGTAATTATGTACTCGTTCGCGTGACATATTTATGATTTTTCAAATTAAAGACAAAGTATACGTTCGCGCGACTTTGATAAAATAATCTTAATAATAATAAAGTGTAATATATTGTGTACGCGTATGCGTGATACGATTTTGGCACACCAAACAAAATAAATACACATACACGTGATTCGTCTCAAGATAATTCCATAATTATGAATAATCAAGCAATTTAAAAGCGGTTCTAAAAGTGGAAAGCCATAAATTCTCATAAATATAAAGTATATGATTTTAGTAAATCTAGGTATAATCGTTGAGCGACCGTGCTAAAACTACGGAACTCAGGAGTGCCTCTCACCTTCTCCCGGGTTAACAAAATTTCTTACCCGGTCTTCTGTATTTTGCAGACTTAATCAAAGTCAATTTTGTTGAATTGGGATTTTAAAATAAATGGTGACTTGGGACACCGTAAATATTTATTCCAAATGGCGACTCTTTAAAAGTAAAATAAATTAATCCCTTTTCAAGTAATATCACTTAAAGTGGAAAAACGCCTTTGTTTGGCCCATCCCCAGTGTGATAATGTGTCTTCTCTATTTGATCCTTATCTGGATGTTTCTCGTGAGTCCTTAGATACTCTTGTATATGTGTCCGCACCAATGGGTGATTCTGTCATTGCGGATCGAGTTTACCGGTCCTATGTTGTGACTTTCTATGGTTATGAGACTAGAGCAGAACTTTTATTGCTTGATATGACTGACTTTGAGGTCATCCTACGCATGGACTTGTTGTCTCTGTACCATATCATTCTAGATTATTGTGCCAAGATTGTTACCATGAAGATGTAGAGTTGCTTAGATTGGAGTTGAGGGGTTCATCTATCAGTACATCTAGACGGGTTATCTCTTTCTCGAAGGCTCGACATATGGTCGAGAAGGGTTGTTTGGCCTATCTGGCTTATGTTCAGGATACTGCTGTGGAGACTCCCACGATTGATTCAGTGCCTGTGGTGCGGGCATTCTCCAATGTATTTCCTTCGGATCTACCAGACATGCCACCAGATCGTGATATCGATTTCAGTGTTGATTTAGTGCCAGACACCCAGCCTATCTCAATTCCACCGTACCATAGGCTCCGAAGGAGTTTAAGGAGTTGAAGGAACAACTTGAAGAGTTTCTTGTGAAGGGGTACATCAGGCGGAGTGCATCGCCTTGGGGTGCACCAGTATTGTTTGTGAAGAAGAAGGATGGGAGTATGCGGATGTGCACTGATTACCGCTAGTTGAACAAAGTTACCATTAAGAACAAGTACTTGTTGCCTCGCATTAATGATTCGTTTGACCACTTACAGGGTGCCACGGTGTTCTCTAAGATCGACTTGAGGTCTGGGTATCATCAACTAAAGCTTCGTGCTTTGGATGTTACAAAGACGGCCTTCTGGACTAGATATTGGCACTATGAGTTTCTAGTAATCTCCTTCGGCTTGACCAATTCCCCGATGATGTTTATAAATCTGATGAATTGGGTGTTCAGGCCATATTTTGACTCATTTGTCATTATCTTCATTGATGACATATAGATCTAATCTCGTAGTATAGAGAAGCACGAGCAACATTTGAGAGTTGCGCTTCATACCTTGCGGGAACATAAATTATATGCTAAGTTCTCCAAGTGTGAGTTCTGGTTAGATTTTATGGAGTTCTTGGGACATGTTGTATCAGGTGTGGGTATTAAGGTAGATCCCAAGAAGATCGAGATAGTTCAGAATTGGCCTCGTCCTGTTTATTCTCTTGATTCTTCCTCTGGATTGTTCTCCGTAATTCGAGGGCCTTAGCTGCGTATTTCTCGAACATACGATGATGCAGACCTCTCTTGATTATTTGATCTCCATGAAAGTCTATCATTGCATGGATTTTATTCTTGAAGTATTTGATTATCAAGAAGAACATCTATTGAACACGATATTATTTTATGCCTTGATACCTTTGTGAATATCCGGGGAATTTATGGGATATTTTTGGGATGACGTCAATTTGAGAGCCTTTTTCAAAGGGAATATGTAACCCTTTTATTAGGAGTAACCTAGGGTTAGGATAGAGTAACTTCCAAATTGGAGTTTTTGTAGAGTAGCCTCCAAGCAACCTAGTAGACTTCTAGAATTGCAAGAGTCCTCTTGTACTATCTTGAATTTAGGATTTAACTTGATCCGTTAAAATTTTGTTGTCCACACCTTCATCACCCCTAGGCAGGGGCAGCTCTAAGGCTAGGCCAATGAGGCCAAAGCCTTAGGCCCCCAAATTTGAAGGTCCTAAATTTACTTTAAGCTTTTCTTATTATTATTATTATTATTATTATTATTATTATTATCATTATTATTATTATATAATTTATTTAAATAATTAAAATAAATAAAAGTATTACAACATGTTTTCTTGTTATTTTGTTAAGGTTATTTTATACCAGTAAATTCATAAATTATGATAATTTTATTCGCTTGTTAATGAGTATATTTGATTCGCTCTTTAATATTAGTTTTATCTTTTTTATATAGGAATTAGGTTATATACATCGACAACATAATGAATTTCTTTTACAATCTTCTATGAAACTGCATGAACACAAAAGTATTCATGCACTCCTTTCTTTTAGTGTAATTCAACATATTATATTAGTTTACAATTTAATTTAGATATTTACCAATGAGTGCTACTTAATATAATAAACAACAATTATCGTTTAAATTGATTAGAAGGTGTAAATAATTTTGACACTATCAATGCTCAAAACTTAAACTATTACATTATGTACGTTCATTTCTTTTTCTTGTTCGTGATGATAACCAAATCAAAATTTTCATTTTGAGTTTCGGACCTCAACGTTTGATAATTCACCACTTTATTCTTTGTGTTCTTCTTTTCTTTCTTTCTTTTTTTTTTTTTTTTTGAAATTTGCTATTGTCTTAAATGATTAGTTTGTTGTTTAGAAAGCAAATTTTTTGTTAGTGTATAAATTTATAAAATAAACTTAAGGACCTCTCAATATGATTTCGTCTTAGATCACGAGATCCATTGAGCCGTTCCTGTCCGGGTAATATTCCAACGTGTGCATGGTCATCTATAATCCTGGCAGTAGCGTCCAATGAAGCTGTATGTCCACCAGCATTGAGATGCTAGGTGCATTATTTTGTGCACCCGTTTGAAGAGTTATTTCTGCCTCCTTATTAACCTGTAACTGCTCCTTAGCCTTTTGCACAACACTTGTAGCGATGACCTCAGGCACCTTCTTCTCACCACAATTGTGCACTCTGTAGTATCCTTATTATGTGTATTTGTTCCCAGAGTTGTGTACATCCTTGCCAAGAGAGTAGTAGCTGGTATATCTTCCAATCTTCTATCATCTCCAGCATCTTTTTTCTTTTCAAATTGCACCACTTTGCTGTCCTGCTCAACACTTGAGCCATCCTTTTGCCAGCTTTAGCTGAAACTACAGCAACAGTAGCACCAGGAACTACCGCACCTATCTCTTTTTGCTTAATTCCATTAGTTGTTTGATTGAAAACAACCTCTTGCAAACCTGTTCGATCACCTGAAGACAGCACATCACCATCTCGTTTTTGTCCAGCATTAGCCACAACCAACTCCCCGTTAAACTCTTCAATCACAGTAGCAATTTGCTGACCCCTATTAGATTGCAACTTCAATAATTTCTGCTGCCCAGTGATTTTATCTTGTTCGATGCTTCTACCAGTTGTTGCCCAGCTCGTTTTGCAATTAAAAAATCCCTAGCATCTCCTTGCAATTTTTCAACAGAAGTTCCATCAAATTCAACTACCTCCTCGTCAACATTACTGTTGATAGTTTTCTTGTCCAACAATAAACGACACTTCCTTTCATCATGACCTTGGTGCTTCCAGTGATCACAATATAGAGGCAAATTATAGATAACTTCTTGCAATTCCTCCTCCATCCTACCAGTTTTGTTATCAACAATTTATAGATGAATTCAATCAGGATGTTTGTCAAGTAGGTCTAGAATTACTCTAACCCTAGCAGTGCTAGGTCTTGACTTTGTTTGCGTTGCTTTGTCAACAGCTATTCGTTTCCCAACTACAGTGGCAATAGACAATAACGACCTGCGTGCAAACAGACCAGGCGACAGATTTGGGAGAGAAATCCAAACTGCTGCTAGTGAAGTTTCCTCCTTTGGATTAAATCCAATGCTCGATGGGAATATCCTAAGCTGATGTTCCTTCCCAGTATGTGTAAAATAATTTACTCTCCTTGACAAAACAGTAACATAATCCTCATATTGATCTAGACGCATCAAAATCTGTCGTGGTGCAAGTAATCCATGTAGGCAGTTGCCTTTGACGCCAAGAACTATGGGCAGCAGTGATCTTAAAACAATCATACCCGGCGCACCTGTGGATAAGTTATTTCTGTTATTTATGTTATTAAGTTATTTTTTCTAGATTCGAGCAGTCCGGAGGTTGATTTATGCTGAAGGGCTTATTAGTGGACTGATTTAGCTTGTTTGAGATAAGTATCTTGCCTAACCTTGTGTCGGGAAATACGCCTTAAGTTCCAACCCTATTTTGTTGGCTTCTATGATGTGAAAAGTAACGTGTACATGAGGTGACGAGAGTGTGTACAAGTACTATGTGTGGCTTCCATCGGATTAGACTATAGGCTATTAATATGCCCTTATGTGATAGTGAACTTTATATGAAACACGTTGAAATCATTTTATGTCATCTTGATCATACTCATTACATTGATTTAGTCATAATCCTTTTTTATTTAGTTGAACACCCTCCGAGTTATGATTATTTGCTATGTCCTTATGCAATAATGTCGGAAGTTGTGAGATTATATCTCGATGTGACTTGGTATTATTGTGGTGATATTGTTGCACTTGGTTGTTTTGTGGTATCGTGGCACTTGTGGACATATTGAACGGATTGATTAAGGGTGTCAACATGAGGTTTTACCATGCGATTGTGTCTATTGTTGTATGCGTGGGGCGAAATAAGGGTGGCGTTATCTTAGACTGCCCACATCACGAACTAAGGGTGACTATATGTGCATGTTGCGAAATAAGGGTTGCATATCATATTTATGTGCACATGCAGCATAATAAGGATGGCATTTTTGATGTGTTATGTGATATTTCGGGGTGGCCTCGTTGTTGTTATGATTGTATTTAGACGGGGTTGTTATTCTTATTTCATAATTGTTTCCGAAAAACTTACGTTTGGCACTTACCTAAGTTAATGGCTATATTTGACGTTTCATCGCATGCCTTACCTTTATTTGATTTTTTGTGATAAAAAAAGTGAGGTTTACTACATTGAGTTGTTATTACATCTTTTAAAGGGGTTGTGATTACTGTTTTCAGTTATATTTCAATTATCAGTTTTCTTCAATATATTCATTGCACAGGTTATTTGTCTAGTGAGTATCAAACGACTTGAACCGCGTCACTACTCCACCGAAGTTAGCCTTGATACTTACTGGATACCGATTGTGGTGTACTCATACTACGCTTCTGTATATTTTTTGTGCATATCTAGGTACTTCGGACCAGACTGAGCGGCAATGAGGCATTGCACACACTGGAGAGTTCAAGGTATCCCTTCATGATCCGACCCTATGCCTCGGAGTCACCCTCTTATTTCATTTCTACTATTTATGAATTTTAGACAGTACTGTATTTTGAGATTGATCTCGTGTATTCAGTTAGAGCTTGTGACTCTGTACCACCTAGTTCTAGGATATTATTTTGTGTATTTGTTGCTTTGGCATGTATTACTCTTATTTCAGTATTTATGCTAAACTCCGTTTTCGTTATTTCATGCTTTAATTGTTCTAAATAATATTGAGTGACCGCCTGACCTTGTATGGAGACTAGGTGTCATCACGACTCCTAAGGAGGGATTTTGGGTCGTGACAATTTGTTGAACAACATAAAATTTATGCCAACCAGATAGACTGTGCACATAAATTTGGTAGATTTTGATGAATAATTTAACATACACAAAACTATGGAAATCAGGTTAAGGTTGCAAATAATTTAACAAATAGGTTGAATGTAGATAATATAATATTTTATGAACAATTAAACAATCATAAATTTATGTCAACCGGGTAGAATTTATGAATATTTATATCAATATAGGTAGAGTATATACGGCATATAATTTGCCAATTCGGTCAAAAAATCCCCGACAGGCAATAAGTGCATAAGAGTATCGGGTTACTTTTGTAAATACATTTAAAAACGTGGACTATATTTAAAGAGCAGCTCCTTATAAGGCCATTGTTGTCAATCTCCCGACTTCTCCGATCCAATTCTCACTCATCCTAATAGAGAGCTCTAAATTGCTATCGGAGGATAAACTTCAATAGTTTGCACAATGCTAAAGAGATAAAAATTTTATTAACTTACTATGAAAAATAAAATAAACGTTTCTTAACTTACCATATCTCAAGTGATATTTAATAATTAACCTACCTTAAAATTGTCTTCAGATAATAGTACCATTATCATGTAATCACAAGTGGAACATAAAAATATTGCAATACATATCTATATAGTAAGACAAGAATTACATAATAAATGAATTGCCTTAATTCTATTTAACTACTTACCATATTTTAGTCGGTGGACACTTAGAGAAAATACTATAAAAAGTTAGTGGTCGGCTAGATACTATATCAGTGAAATAAAAAGGATTTAGAAAAGAAATGGCAATTCCTAAAAATATTTTGCTCATTATTGGTGTTGTGACAACTTTGTTCGCCATAGCTTTAGCTACACCAAGGACTGCCACATTTTATACGAGCTATGTTCGTAAGTATTTTTTTTTTCCTTTCTTTAAAATCTTAATAGACCCAAACAAAATGGAATTTATGTTGTACACATTGAGTGGTGTAAATTTTATTTACTCTATAAGTAAATTTTAACTTATAGTATCAAGTTAGTTATCATTTTATCATATTCTCATAATTAATGTTTATTGAGATATTTACGTGCAATTACTGCACTATATATAACTTAATATTTTTTACATTATCAATGCTACAATTTAAACTTAAAATAGAACTTTATTGATGAGAGAAAAATTATGAAAAGTGATTAACGTATTTCTCTTTGTGAAATAATGAAAAAAATAAGAAGGTTCTTAATCATATATGAGTTTATTTTTACTTCAAAAATAAAATAAGAATAACTGTTTTATTCAAGTGAGAAGCAACGCAAATGTCTCATCCACTTATTTGCTTGATACTAATTATTTTTCATATAGCAGTTAATGAATTTGTTTGAAACTGAAGCATAATTGTTATTGTGGTTACAGCTTCGGCATATTATGGAAACACACCATAAGGTACCATCCTCTGGAATAATGTTGCAATATGTGGCAAATTTTTCAATGTCACATGTACTGGTCCAACAAATTCAGTGCCACACCCTTGTACTGGCAAGAGTATTAATCATTGCCCAGGGTGTGGTGGAACCCTAGATCTATCTAAAGAAGCTTTTTCAACTATTGCTAATAATGTGGTTGGTGTTATTAAGATCGACTACGTCCAGTAAGTAATATTTTTCCACATACGTATCTATACTTCTTATAAAAAATATTAAATTCAATTAAACTCTTTAATTGTATGCCGTATCTGCCACTGAGTATATTGTTCTATAACTTTCAGGACGTCCTGAGGGCATCAAAGATGGTGCGTCTAATTCCAATTTATAGTATATGTCGCATATCGAAGTATATTCCATAGCGAAGTTGATTTGATCAATAAATCAAAACGGATGCATGTACTTGATCAATTCTAAGAATAAAAGTTCATCTTTTTCTTTTCTCTTTTTTTATGTTGGACGATATTTTAAATATGCTTTATCAAGTGCAAGTCGTTTACTATATAATTAGATCAAACATTTGATAACCAGTTACAAAAGGTAATTCAGAAGAATAACTTTTTTCATAAAATCAAATTAGATATTACTCCCTGTCTATATTATATACCCTTCTTTTAATGTTGTTAGCAAACCATGTAACTAAGAAACATATATAATAATCTTAATCGTACAAGTATTTATCTAAAAAGTAAATGCTTCTTGTTTTTTTAAATGCTGGATATTTTGAAAAACAAAATTAGTTGGTTGATTGGATACCAAAATTTCAATCTTATTGGTTAGGGTTCGATTATCCATCTTGTAATACTATCGCTATGAAAAATCAGCTTGCCTAAAAGAGTAATAGCTTTCATGGCGACAAACAAAAGGTCACCACAGAAAGTGTTAGTGTTAGTGTTAGTGGCGAACTCATAGCCACCACAGAAAGTAATATTTTATTAACAATTAGACTTAAACTGTTGTAGGAACTATTCCAGTTTAGGTGAAGTTACAAATTCGAAGAACTCGAGAAATTTTGATTGAATAATGATACAAATTACAAAGAAGAAAAAAGACCGAATAATCATTCTATGATGAAGATAAAATAACTGCCAATTTTGTGTACATAACGGGTATACACTATAAAATCAAATCTAAATTTTTTTTTTATGAATTTTTATTCTAATAGAGGGGTAGGTGTTTGTTGTTGAGAACTCCAAAACCGAAAAGGAATTTAAATTTTTTTCTGATATGGAATCATAGTCTGTATAATTAGAATTACTTAAGAGTATCCATTAACTATAGTCTAAAATATATAGACCATCAATCAGTTGATTCGTTCTAATTCATTGAATTAATCCGTTATAAAAATATCAAAAAAGAAGGGAACATTGTTTTTGCAAACATGAATCGAATTTATTTTCATAATTTTTACGCAAAATTGTATCTTTATCCCGGAGCCTCGAAGGAAAGAAAATCGTTCTTTGCTTTGACTTTGATGAAAAAATTTCAGTTAAAATAGATTGGTTGTACCTATCCAATAATAGAATATGGATTCTGACTGACTCGCTATTCACTCGGTTTTTGGGTCATAATAATCATTATGTAGGAGAGATGGCCGAGTGGTTGAAGGCGTAGATGTGGAATTGCTATGTAGGCTTTTGTTTACCGAGGGTTTGAATCTCTCTCTTTTCGTACCTTCGCTTAGTTCACCAATTTTACTAACAACAAGGGCTCAAATAGCAATGGATACCCTTATTCCAACAGCTAGACCCTTCTTTGATCTAAAGATATAGATTTTCAATTCCTAATTGCTGTGACGTGTAAAATAGAATATTAAAAAATAATCATAATCAAAATACTGAAAAGAAAAGAGTAGATAAGGAATGAAAATAGATCCTTTGTCTATGATACAAAAATGGGAGAAATCCAGATCAAACTCGAATTTATCTTACTTAACCTTAGGTTAATTTACTTCGCCCAAATGGAAGAAAATTTTCCGAACCCTCGATTTTAGTCTAGAGGTTTAAGTCTGACGAGAATAATATTCTACGACTAGCAATTCATTAAAGTTTTTGTCACGACTGGTCAAGGTAGCCACACACATGGAACTTTTTTGGTGACTAATTGTGGACATTTAGTCGCTACTAATCTTTTTACTTTGAAATTAAAAAATATATAAAGTTAAAACTCTCAGCCTTTTGTTTATTTTCTTAGAGAAATCCTATTCTAAAATTTCAAAGAAGAAGGTATCCAACGGAAGGGTTTTTTCTTCATCTCCTTTCCTAACAACATGAATTTCTGCAATTCGTGTTATTCAACTAAAAGTAAACTTCGTAGCAATTTTCAGTGGTCTCCACTAATAACTTTCGGCTATAGAACTATTCTTAAAATTCCTAAGTTCGCCACGAAAAGTCTATTGTGACAACTTGTTCATTTTTTTTTGTCACCAACAAAAAGTCATTTTTGTTCTAGCGAGGACAACACACCAGCTAACAAAGAACCTTGCACAAAATTCTCCAGAACGCATTCGAAACTCACCCGAGCCCTCGAGGCTCCACACCAAATATCCACAGATGCGTAAATATTATACGAACTTGCTCATGCGATCAAAACACCAAGATAACAACCGGAACCAATCGGACCCCAAAATACATGAAAATCACAATTAATAGAAACATAACCGTGCGTCCGATTCCTATCAAACCAACTCGGAATGATACCAAATTTTGCATACAAGTTTCAATTAAGAAACATACCTATTCTAAAATCCGAACCCGATGTCAAACTATTGTCAAACTTAAAAAAATTCTAAACCTTCAAATTGCCAATTTTCGCCAAAAAGTACCAAATCAACCTAGGAATCTCTAAAGTCAATTATGGGCATACGCCTAAGTCCAGAATCACCATCCGAACCTAACCGAACCATCAAAACTCCAATCCGAGATCAAATACGCAAAAAGTCAAACATGATAAACTCTTCCAACTTAAAACTTTTAAAATGAGAATCATTCTTCCAAATAAATCCCGAATCACTCGAAAATCAAAACTGATCATACATGCAAATCATAATACATAATATGAAGCTACTCAAGATCTCAAACCATCGAGCGAGATGCTAAAACTCAAAAGGAGTGATCGGGTCGTTACATTCTCCCCCTCTTAAACAAACGTTCATCCTCGGACGTGCCAAAAGTCGTTCCAAAGCCATCTATAGGAATATAGCGTTAATTTATTTTGTATGGGTGAGTAGTAATTTGGGAGAATGCTACGAGAGCATTTACTCTATTAATTAGCAACCATGAGCGAGTTGTTTGAAAGGGAGAGTTAATTAGAATGCAATAGGATTGATGAATCGCTCACAACCCCGGAATGTCCATCTCTACTAAATTCTCAACAACCAGTTTTTGCTTGCTTAATTAGTTAATAGTTACATTCATTGCGCAGTTATAATCACACTATTAAACTCTAATTTACTCAACTGAATAACAATTTTAGTGAAATTAGTAGGTAGTTAACACAAGTTTCTATGAGTTCGACACTCTACTTATTATTATATACTTATTGACCACGTTCACTTGCATGTGCATTTGAGAGCAATAAGATTTTGGCGTTGTTGCTGGGGACTTGAATATTGACTACTTCACTAGCTTTTACTTTTGTCGTCTATTTCGTCAAGTCTAACATTTCTTATTGGTTGCTCTGCTATCAGGAACCTTGAGTGAATGCCAAGGGTCAAGAGCCAAGATAGACTTCAAGGCTTTAACCCCGAAACTGAGAGAACATTTCACAGGAGGTTTAGAGAAGCAAGGGACACAGATAATCTTCAGGCACTTGTTCAACTACCCGTGGACATGGCAACGCCTAGCATTGCTAATGTCACCTCCAGCATCGTGAAGCCCAAAATCACCAAGCACATTGAACTGAAATAGAGCATGATCCAGCTGCTACATGTAAACGGGCAATTTATGGGTCTTCCACATGAGGACCCACTGCAAAATATTCTGAACTTCTTGGAGATTAGTGATACTTATATCAATAATGGAGTCATTCTGAACTATGTGAGGCTCACACTTTTCCCGTTCTCTCTTTTGGGCGAAGCAAAGATGTCACGACCCATATTTCAACCTGTCGTGATGGTGTCTATCACATTACTAGGCAAGCCAACAATCACATACGAATTTGAATTAAAAACATTGTTTTTAACAAGTTCAATAGTGGAAAAATCTCATAAATAACTGATAACAAAATAAGTGAAACTCAACGATAAAAAATCCCAAAATCCTGGTGTCATCGAGTGCATGAGCTACTAAGTGTCAGCACATTCTAAATCTCCAATACAACTATCTGGAAAATAGAACAATACTGAATAAACTGAAAGGAAGGAGAGTCGAGGTCTGCGGGCGTCATAACAACTACCTCAATAGTCTCCTAGCAGATACTGCACCAAGTCTAGCAACCACCACATCCAAATGTACCTGGATCTGCACCCACGAAGTGCAGAGTGTAGTATGAGTACAACCAATCTAATGTACTCAATAAGTAACAGGATTATCCTTGGGCTGAAAGTACGAGCTCAGAAAGTTATAGTGCGAATAAAAATAATGACACCACAGATATAAAAAGATAATGAAGTAATAACTCAGAGAACTTCCATATTCAGTTCGTACACACTATAGAAATTTAGACATGCTCTCAAGTTCAAAAATTTAAGCTCAACACTGTAAAATATGCCAAGTGCAGCTAGCATGAGGAATGTTCGTCTCCATGCATACATGTCTAATATGCATGTCAAATGTAATGCATCACAAGGATAATCCTAGGTACTCACACTCTCAAAGTACTCAATCTGTCTGTCTCAACTCCCACTCATCACACACAATCACTTAGGACTATACGTTACCTGCACTCACTGCTGGTATGTCAGAATCCAGAGGAGCGGATCCTACCCAAGCGCTAATATAGGCCAACATGGCCTACTGCGATATGCAGCCCGATCCCATGTTGAGTCAATAAAGTCTACTGCAGCGTGTATCCCGATCCAATAAATAACCAATAAGGCCTGTTGCGGTGTGCAACCCGATCCCATAAATGACCAATAAGGCTTGTTGCGATGTGTAGCCCGATCCCATAAATATTACTCACAATTCACCTCTCAGGCCCTAACTCAGTCAACAATTTCTCTAGTCTCGCGGGCTCAGAAATTTCATACCACTCAGCCCGAAAAATGATAACATGATGCGACAATAAATGGTAACAGAGACTAAGATATGATATGCAAATGAATGGATATGACCGAGCACAACAATTTAAGCAAATAATTCAACAACTTAAATGACCTTAGTGGATTCCAACAGAATGAGCATATAGCCTAAACATGATTTCTAACATGGATCACAACTCAATTACTCTAACACGTAGGAAATACATGGATAGAAACAAGATTAGCTAACTACATAGTACCACAGAATGAACCGAGACATAATTACCACGGTGCACGCCCACACGCCCGTCACCTAGCATGTGCGTCACCTCAACACCAACCATATAACTCGTATTATAGGGATTCATACACTCAGTACCAAGTTTAGAAGTGTCACTTACCTCAAAGTGGCGTAACTCAACGCTCTAGTAAACCGTTGCCTCGCGAATCGGCCTCCAAAGGACTCGAATCTAGTCACAATCAACTTAATTTAATCAATACAAGCTATAGGAATCGATCATATACGATAAAGAAAAGTTCTTTAACCTAATTCAAAAAGTCAACCCCAGGTCCACACCTCGGAACCCGACAAAATTCACAAAATTCGAACACCCATTGAATAATGAGTCCAACCATACCAAAATCATCCAATTCCGACCACAATTCGAACCTCAATTCTCCAAATCTTACTTTCCAATCCCTAGTAAAAAATGCCCAAATTTAACCCCAAAAACACATAATCTTGTTGGAAAAATCAATGGGTATTCAATATTAATGAATAAAAATGATCAAAAGTTTCTTACCTCTTGAAATCTAGTGAAACCCCTCTCAAAATCGCCACTAGCTGAGCTTGCAAAGTCAAAATGAGAGAAACCTCCAAACCCTCGCACGTATAATTCTGTCCAGGCATCTCGCACCTGCGGCTCACTTAACTGTTTCTGCAGTCCCGCAGGTGCAACCAAAAATCCTGCTTCTGGGGTTTCCCTTAAGTCCCCCTATTTTTGCATCTACGGGCAAGACTTCGCTCCTGCAGAGGCATACCTACGCCTAAGACCCTTCTTCTGCGGAAACTCGTGCCCCTTGCTTAATCCGCTTCTGCGACAATCCTCGAACATCTGCGAGCTCACAAGTGCGGAAACAACCTTGCACCTGCGACCATTGCCCAGCTTTGCCCCATTCCGCATCTGCTCCCTTATGGCCGCTTCTGGGGCTCCACACTTGCGGCCTATTCCACGCAGGTGCGGTTACACCAGACCTGAACCTAACAAATTTCCCATAAGTCTAAAATTACGTTTCGATTTCAATATGAATCCTACCCAAGGACCCTCGGAACCCCATCCAAACATACCAACACATCCTAATATATCATAAAAACTTAGTCGAGGCCTTAAATCACATCAAACAACATCAAAAACACAAATCGAACCCCAGTTCAAGCCTGTTGAAACTAATGGATTTTCAGCTTCTACAATCGATGCCGAAACCTATCAAACTAACTCTGATTGACCTCAAATTTGTCACACAAGTCATAAATGACACAACGGACCTATTCCAACTTTTGAAACAAACATCGACGCCTGGAATGAACAACGTCAACTCTCGATCAAACTTCTCAACTTTCCAAATCTTCAACTTTCACATTTTCGCCAATTCAAGCCAAAGCAACCTACGGGCCTCCAAATCGATATCCAGACTCACTCCTGTGTCTAAAATCACCATATGGAGCTATCGGAACAATCAAAACTCCATTATTGAGTCGTTTACACATAAGTCAACATCTGGTCAACTCTTACAACTTAGGCTTTCAACCTTGGGACTAAGTATCTGAATTCATTCTGAAACATCTCCGGAACCCAACCAACCACCCTGACAAGTCACATAACCACACATGAACATAGAATAAGCAATAAATGGGGGAATGAGGCTACAATACTTAAAATGACCAGCCAGGTCGTTACATTCTCCCCCTCTTAAACAAACGTTCGTCCTCGAACGAGTCTAAAATCATGCCTGGAATCTCAAACAGGTATGGATAGCTTCTGTGCATCTCTCTCTCAGTCTTCCAAATAGCTTTCTCATCTGGCTGACCTCTCCACTGAACTTCACTAAAGCTATATTCTTTGATCTCAACTTTCGAACCTATCGATCCAAAATGGCCACCGGCTCCACATTCTAAGTCAAATCTTTATCTAAATGAACCGTGCTAAAGTCTAAAACATGAGATAGATCAACGTACTACTTTCGATGCATGGAAACATGAAACACTGGGTGCCCGATAGACTAGGTTGCAATGCAAGCTTTTAAGCCATCTATCCAATCCTCTAAAGCATCTCAAAAGGGCCAATATACCGAGGGCTCAACTCGCCCTTCTTCTCGAACCTCATAACACCCTTCATGAGTGAAACTCTAAGTAATACCTTCTCTCCCACCATATAGACGACATCACGAACCTTCCGATCGGCATAACTCTTCTGTTTAGAGTATGCCATGCAAAGTCGATCCTTAATCAACTTGATCTTGTCCAAAGCATCTTAGACCAAATCAATAACAAACAGCCTAGTCTCACCCGGCTCAAACCAACCAACCAGACCAGCACTGCCTCTCATATAAGGCTCAAAACGAGCCATCTAAATACTCAAATTTTTAGTTGTTATTGTAGGCAAACTCTGCAAGCGATAGAAACTGATCCTAAGAATTCTCGAAATCCATAACACAAGCGCATAGTCTATTCTCCAATATCTGAATGGTGTGCTCGGACTGTCCGTCCGTCTGAGGGTGGAATGTTGTACTCAACTAAACCGGTGTGCCTAACTCTCGCTGCACTACTCTCCAAAATTGCAATGTGAACTGTGTACCCCGATCAGAAATAATGGACATCGACATACCGTGAAGGTGATCAATCTCGCGGATATAGATCTTAGCCAATCAATCCGAAGAATAGGTAGTCAACACTGGAATTAAATGCCCAGACTTAGTCAATCAGTCCACAATCACCAAACTAGCATCAAATTTCTTCAAAGTCTGTGGGAGCCCAACAACAAAGTCCATGGTAATACATTCCCATTTCCCCTCAGAAATCTCCAGCCTCTGAAGCAAACTGCCTGGTCTCTGATGCTCGTACTTCACCTGTTGGTAGTTCAAGCACCGAGCTACGCACTGCACTATATCTTTCTTCATTCGCCTCCACCAGTAGTGCTTCCTGAATACCGCAAACTGGTGGGCCTCATCAAGAATCAACTCACATAATCCATCCACATTGGGCACACAAATTTGCCTTTGTATCCCCAACACCCCATCCTCTCCAATAGAAACCTCCTTGGCATCACCATGCTGAACCGTGTCCTTAAGGACAAGCAAATGGGGGTCGTCATACTAACATTTTCTGATGCAATCAAATAAAGAAGACCAAGAAACCACGCAGGCTAGAACTCGTCTATGCTCCGAAACATCTAACCTCACGAACTGATTGCCCAAGGTTTGAACATCTAATGAAAGCGGTCTCTCACCAATAGGAATATATGCAATACCTCCCTTTTACTCAAGGTATTGACCACCATATTGGCCTCCCTGGGATGATACAAAATGGTAATATCATAGTCTTTTAACAGCTCCAATTATCTCTGCTACCTCAAATTTAGATCATTTTGCTTGAGCAAGTGCTGTAGACTCTGATGATTTTTAAATACCTCACAAGACACAACGTAGAGATAATGCCTCTAAATCTTCAATGCATTTGCCAACTTTAGATCATGAATGGGGTAATTGTTCTCATGGGGCTTCAACTGGCGTGAAGCATAAGCAATCACTCTACCCTCCTGCATCAAGACACACCCAAGACCAATCTGAGAAGCATCATAATACACCGTATATGAACCCGATGCTGAAGGCAGAACTAGGACTGGAGCTGTTGTCAAGACAGTCTTGAGCTTCTGAAAGCTCTCTCACACTCATCAGACCACCTGAATGGGGCACCCTTCTAGGTTAACCTAGTCAAAGGTGTAGCAATGGACGAGAACCCTCCACGAAGCAGCGATAATATTTGGCCAAGCCAAGAAAACTCCTAATCTCAGTAGCTGAAGATGGTCTGGGCCAACTCTGAACTACCTCAATCACTTTCTGATCTACCTTGATCCCCTCATTGGACACCACGTGCCCCAAGAATGCCACAGAACCGAGCCAAAACTCACACTTGGAGAATTTAGCATAAAGCTTCTTCTCCCTCAACGGCTATAGTACAATCCTCAAATATTGTGCATGTTCCTCCTGACTACCTGAGTACACTAGGATATCATCAATAAATACTAGGACAAACGAATCAAGACATGGCTAGAATACACTGTTCATCATATGCATAAATGCTGCTAGGGCATTTGTCAGCCCAAAAGACATAACAAGGAACTCGTAGTGACCATAGTGTGTCCTGAATGCCGTCCTCAGAATATCAGAGTCCCGAATCTTCAGCTGGTGATACCCAGACCTCAAATTAATCTTAGAGAACACTTTAGCTCAAGGAAATTGGTCAAATAAGTCATCAATGCACATCAATGGATACCTATTCTTAATTGTAACTTTGTTCAACTGTTTATAATTAATACACATACGCATAGTATCATCCTTCTTCTTTACAAACAAAACAAAACCCTTATCAAGAAGCTCCTAAAGCTGCTCTTTCAATTCCTTCAACTTTGCTAGTGCCATGTGATATGGAGGAATAGTACTGGGGTGAGTGCCTGGCACCAAGTCAATACCAAAATCAATGTGCCCATCGGGTGGCATGCCTGGCAGGTCTACATGAAACACATCTGGAAAGTTTCCCATAACCAGAACATAATAAATGGTAGGAGTATCAGCACCAGCATGCCTCACAAAGGCCAAATATGTTAGACAACCCTTCCCAACCATCTGTTGGGCCTTCAAATATGAGATCACTCTATTGGGAACATAGTCTAGGCAACCTCTCTACTCAATCCTAGGCAATCCTAGCATCGCCAATGTAACGGTGTTAGCATGACAATCCAGAATAACATGACATGGGAACAATCAATCCATACCTAGAATCATATCAAAGTCAATCACAATAAGTAGTAAAAGATCAACTCTCGTCTCCAATCCCCTAATGGTCACCACACACGACCGACATACATTGTCCACAACAATAGAATCACCTACCGATATAGACACATGAACAGGTAAAACAAAGGAATCACGAGGCATATCCAAATAACTAGCAAAATACGATGATACATACGAATAAGTGGAACCATGGTCAAATAATATGGAAGCATCCATGTGGCATACTGAAACAATACATGTGATCACTACATCTGAAGAAAGCGCCTCTATCTAGGCGGGAAAAGCATTGCATTGAGCATGACCGCCACCTAATCGGCCTCCCCCTCTAGGGCGACCTCTAGCTGCTTGAGCCCCATCCTGAGCTGGCTGAGTGGGTAGTGAAGTAACTAGTGCGAAAGTCATAGCCTGACCTCTTTGCTGAACTGAACCTCCCAAAAGACGGGGACAATGCCTATCATATGCCCAAAATTTCCACACCCAAAGCAACTCCGATCCTTTAATGGCGGTGGGTACTGAACTGGACCCCGGGAACCAGAATATCTACTAGAAAGACCTGGTATGGATGAACCCTAAACTGATGGAGCACGGGATGAAATCTAAGCTGGGAGGGCACAAAGAGATGACTGACCCGGATGAGCACTGTATGAACCATGGCTAGCTGATGCACCACAAAGAACTGGAAGAGCCATCTGAGCGGGCCTATAAGGACAATCCTAGTTGTGGTAGGACTGTCCTCCAGATGCGGCACTGCTGAAAATACCCGAACCACGAGGCCTCTTGGCCTCCCTCTCCTCACACTCCTGACTATAACCCGCTCTAGGCGTCTAGTAAGATCAATCACCTAGTCAAACCTAGCACCAAACGCAATCTCCCGAGTCATGATGAAGCGCAGTCCATAGTTGAGGCCATTAATGAACCTCCTAATCCTTCTCCCTTTCAGTGGGAACCAATCATATCGTGTGATGAGACAAATCTAAAAATCTCATCTCATACTGGGTCCTGACATACCCTCCTGGTGTAGCTGCTCAAACTGCCTACCCAACTCCTCACTACGGGTCTGTGGAACAAACTTCTCTAACAAGAGAACTGAGAACTCAAGCTATGTAAGTGGTGCAGTGCCGGTTGGCCTACTCAACTCATAGGCCTCTCACC
Source organism: Nicotiana obtusifolia (assembly GCA_002018475.1). Lineage (NCBI taxonomy): Eukaryota > Viridiplantae > Streptophyta > Magnoliopsida > Solanales > Solanaceae > Nicotiana > Nicotiana obtusifolia. The sequence continues at coordinate 130,822 of MCJB01011166.1, read as the reverse complement.
ATTTGAAGGCTGCCCCTGACAGCTGAAAAGTAGTAAATGAGACTCTACTAGTCTCCAGAATACCCGCCGTTCGAATGATCCGCTGGCACCTGTATATGAAATCTTGATCTTCCTCTGACTCAGCCCCATTGAACTCTAGAGGCCTGATCCTCCCAAACAGCTCTAGCCTCTTCTACTCCTCATCACTCATATGTGGACCAAGTTGGGCCCGAACAACTATAACTGGTTGGACTGGTAGTACCTCCTGTGTCTGAAGTCCCTGAAGTACCTGCTCTGGAGTACAGTAGGTGGGAATCTGAACACCTTCCCTGACCTGAGAAGTGGCTGGTGCGGCCGAAAATGAAACCCCCTGAGCAAGGCTAGTGCATACAATCAATATCTGGGCCAAAGCCTTCTGAAGGTCTGGAATCACAATGGGCACAGCTGGTGCCCGAGCTAGTCCTACCAGCTTAACTACATCTGGTATCTGCTCATAAGCTGGAGCAACTGCTGGCTACATTGGTGCTGCTCTAGCTGCAGTACGAGCTCCACCTCAGTCTCTACCGTGACCTCAGCCTTTCGCGGCCCTAGCTACTGGTACAGGTGACCGTCCGCTCGATCCGATGGCACGTGTCCTCACCATCAATTAGAGCTAGAATAATAGAAGTTTAGTTTCAGAATCAATAAACCCGTACGACAAGAATACAAGAAAGTGAAGTTTCTTATTGGTTCTGTAGCCTCTCGAAGATAAGTACAGACTTTTCCATACCGATCTGCAAGACTCTATTTAACCCGCTAATGACTCGTGAGACCTAAGTAACCTAGGGCTCCGACACCAACTTGTCACGACCCAAATCCCAACCTGTCGTGATGGCGCCTATCACATTACTAGGAAAGCCGTCAATCACATAATAACGACGCATTTGAATTAAAAACATGATTTTTAACAAGTTCAACAATGGAAAAATCTTATAAATAACTGATAAAAAAACAACTGAAACTCAACGACAACAAATTCCAAAATCCTGGTGTCACCGAGTACATGAGCTACAAAGTTTCAACACAGTCTAAATCTCTAATACAACTGTCTAGAAAATAGAACAGTACTGAATAAACTGAAAGAAAGGAGAGTCGGGGTCTACAGCCGTCATACCAGCTGCTTCAATAGTCTCTGAGCAGATACTGCACCAAGTCTAGCAACCACGCCGTCAAGATGTACCTAGACTTGCACACAAAAACAAAGTGCAGTATGAGTATAACATACCCAATGTACTCAATAAGTAACGGGACTAACCTTGGGCTGAAAGCAATGACGAGCTCAGAAAGGTCCGGTCTGAATCAAAATAATTACAACTCAGATATGACATGATAATGATAATAATAACTAAGAAAACTCCCATATTCAGTTCGTGCACATTACAGAAATTTAAACATGCTCTCAAGTTCAACAATTTAAGATCAACACAAATAAAATATGCCAAGTACAACTAGCATGAGGAATGTTACATCTCTATGCCTATATGTCAAATATGCATGTCAAATGTAATGCACCACAGTGATAATCCCAGGTAATCATACTCTCAAAGTACTCAATTTGTCTGTCACAACTCCCACTAATCAAACACAATCACTTAGCACTATACGGTACCTGCGCTCATTAATGGTATGTAAGACTTCGGAGGGGCGGATCCTGCCCAAGCACTAATATAAGCCAACATGGCCCACCACGACGTGCAACCCGATCCCATAATGAGTCCGTAAAGCCTTATGCGGTGTGCATTCCGATCCTATAAATGACCAATAAGGCCTGCTGCAGCATGAAAACCGATCCCATAAATGACAAACAAGGCCTGTTGCGATTTGCAGCCCGATCTCATAAATATCACTCACAATCTAACTCTCAAGCCCCAACTAAGTCATCAATCTCTCCTGTCTCACGGGCTCACAAATCTCATACCACTCAGCCCCAAAAATGATAACATGATGTGGCAGTAAATGGTAACAGAGACTGAGATATGATATGTAAATAAATGGATATGACTGAACACATAATTGCAATTTAAGCAAATAACTCAACAGGTGAAATGACCTCAGTCAGTCCCAACAGAATAAACATATAGCCTAAATATGATTTCTAACATAGATCACAGTTCAATCGCTTTAACACGTAGGAATTACATGGATAGAAACAAGACTAGAAAACTACACATTACAACAGAATCAACTGGGTCATAATTACCACGGTGCACGCCCACACGCCCATCACCTAGTGATGTGCTGGATAATTTTGGCACATTTTGATACTAATTTATTAGATCTTAACTTGTTTTAAATGCAATTTCCCTAGGTACTTATGTAGTTTTAGTATTTTCGCAGTGTATGAGGTGTAAGGACCTAAGAGCATGGAAAAGAGTTCAAAAAGCCACAAAAAGACAAGAAAAGAGCAAAAAAACATCGCAGCTGTGGATATGCTATGGCAAATACTACATGCGAGCTGCATACCTCACACGAAGATCGCAGATCAAGACAGACTTCTAGGCAAAGTTCAACGTCAAAAATGCGGTCTCTTCTGTGATCGCATAACGTGTTTGCGAGCCGCATACTTCACACCAAGATCGCAGATCAAAATAGAATCCTGGACGAAGTTCAATGTCAAAAATGCGGTCTCTTCTGCGATCGCATAACGTGTTTGCGAGCCGCAGAAGTAACCGCAAACCAAACATGAAGTCTACTGAATGAAGAAAATTCGATGCAAGATGCGGTTGCATTTCTAGAATGCGAACCACAAACTATGAATGCGGTAAAGGCGAAACTAGGGTTACAATATGCGATAGACATGTCAAAAATGCGGACCACATGTCTGTTATGTGATAGAAATGCGGTCGCATATTCAACTTTAGGGAAGATTGGTCCGAATTTTGTCTCGACTTTTGGGCCTCTATAAATATGTCTATTAGGGTTTTGTGGGGGCTATCTTGTCAGACTTTGAAGCTACAATACAAGGCATTAATATTCCTTTCTTTTGGAAGCTTTTGGGTCAAGAATCATTCACTTTGTAAGCTTTATGACATTTAATATTCTCTTGTTTTCAGATTTTAGTATGAGTAGCTAAATCTTTTATACTAAGGTTGTGGACCCTAAATGGGTGTTATGTTAATGATTTTTTAACATTGAATATATATATAACGGTTGACTGATATTTATTTACTTCTAATTCTTCATTTATTGTTGGCAGTTACAAACATTAACAAGCGCCGTTAAATTCTATCTTTGCTTGGGAAAGTGGGGTAGAATTTGGTAGAAGTAAATATCAAAGACTCAAGGCTTTAAACCTTATTTAATAAAATCGCTTAGGAATAAGTGGGTTTTATTTGGCATAAATTGATTGTTCTTAATTGCAACTCTTTTATATTTGGAAAAATCATAAAGCGGACATACTACCTAACTATTGGAAAATATTGGATAGTCACTTAGACATCATTTGCATATCAAGATAGAATCTTCCGTTAGAAATATATCATATTGACACCGATAGCATTACACTTCATTAATGGGGACACAACTTTGGTTTCTTTATCAAATTTTTTACATTCTCAGCATTTTAATTAACAAACCAAACTCAATTCATACTCTTGTTCCGGTTAACTGGATAGAATTACGACTTTAGTTGAGTAACACACTAGTCAAGTAACCTTTTCACACCTATTCCCTATGGGATTCGACCCCAACCTTGTTGGGTTATTATATTTGACATCGACCGCTTTACACTATTTATTAAAGGGTAATTTGAGCGTATCAAATTTTGGCGCCGTTGCCGGAGAATACGGTTTTGAAATTACTAATTAGTGTGTGCTTTGCTGTACGTCTTATTCTACTCTATCACACTTTGCTTGTTTTGCTTGGTGTTGATAGGAAAACATGTCGGAATATGGTGAAGATGTGGAGGCAAAAATGGAAGGAAATCCTTTTGTGGATATCGAGGAGTATATTGAGGATACAAATACTATTGTACCTCCTTCTATTTGCGCTGCAACTTTCAAGGTGGAACACGGTTTAATCCTTATGCTCAAAGCGGAGGGGTTTTTCAGGAATTCCACTGATGATGATCCAACACAACATCTTAGAAACTTCTTGGGTGTGTGTGCAATGCATAAGCAGAACAATGTTTCTTATGATTCCCTAAGGTTGAGATGCTTCAAGTACTCTCTAGCTGGGGATGCAAAGAAATGGCTTCAAAATCTTCCTCCAAACTCCATTCATTCCTGGCCCGAACTTGTCCGAGCCTTCTTGTCTAAATGATTCCCACAAAGTAAGAAGTGTGAGCTCCGGGATAAAATTTTCTTTTTCAAGCAATTACCGGGAGAACAACTACATGAGGCATGGGATAGTTTCAAATTATATTTGGTGAGGTCTCCCAACCATGGTTTCCCCAATTCTATTTTGTTGGAGAAATTCTACACGGGCTTGGATCCGATGAACCAATCTATAGCCAAGAATGCAGCTGCCGGATCTTTCATGGACAAATCATTCGCAAGGGTGACACAAATACTTGACAAAATGGCAAAGCATAATCAAGTATGGCATTCTGAGGACACAACAGGTAGAATTACATATGGCTCTCCTTCCTTGAGCAACATGATCAAGGAAAATCAAGAGAGAGATCAAGTGATTGCAGGGCTTGCTACAAATGTTAATGTGTTGACAAAGATGTTCACCGAAAGCCAAAAGAAGAAAGTAAATGTGGTAGAGAATGTGCAACCAGTACCAAATGAAGATTTTGAGGAAGCAAATTAGGTCAACAAATCTCAAGGAGGGTATCAAAGGCAACATTACCAAGGTCAAGGACCACAAAATCAATGGAGGCCAAACCTGCAAAGGCAAGGCCACCAACAATGTCAAAATGACCAAGGTGGCTCAAACCAAGGAAATTGGAACAACAACAACAACTTCTCAAATCGGAGTTCAAATCCCTATGTTTCCCCAAAGGGTCAATACTCAATCAAGGTTCCTCAAGTAAGTCTAAGTTGGAAAGTATGCTTGAAAGGATATTGCAAAATAAAGAAAAATCCGAAAATTCCATGAGGAACATGACCGAGCTTGTTGGCTCTCATACTGCATCCATTCAAAAATTGGAGATGCAAATGAGAGATCTCTCTAGGGAGCAAAATCCAAAGCAAAAGGGAATACTCCCTAGTGACACAATTGCGAACCCAAAGGGTAGTGGGAGTGGCCCAACTTCTCATGTCATGGATATTATTACTAGGAGTGGGAAGGTACTACAAAGAGAGGGTGAACAAGTGGTTGAGGTAGAAGAATTCGAGAAAGGGGTTGAGGTTGAAGAGCCAAGTGTTGTCGAAATTGAGAAAATTCGGGAAGATGTGCAAGTGCAAGAAGAGAACCGAGAAGTGGTAAAGGAAAAGGCAAAAGAGACACAAATCATTCTTCCGCCTATTCCTAGACCTCCTCCTCCTTTTCCTCAAAGACTTGTAAGAAGGGTTGATGATAGCAAGCTTGAGAAGTTTTATGACATTCTAAAGCAATTATCGGTAAACATCCCGTTCTTGGAAGCTTTTCAAGAGATGCCAGGTTTTGCCAAAGATTTGAAAGATTTGATCACCAAGAAGAGGACCACCAAGAATGAGGTGGTGAATATGACTCACCGGGTTAGTTCCATTATTGCCACAACATCCGTTCAAAAGAAAGAAGACCCGGGAGCCTTTACTATTCCATGCACTATCGGGGCGCATGATTTTGCAAGGGCCCTTTGTGATAATGGGGCTAGCATTAACTTAATGCCGCTTGCCATTTATAAACAAGCGGGATTAGGAATGCCAAGGCCAACAAGTATGAGATTGCAAATGGCCGATCGTTCTATCAAGAGACCGGTAGGAATTGTTGATGACGTGATTGTAAAAGTGGGAGAGTTTCATTTACCCACCGATTTTGTAATCCTAGATTGTGCAGTTGACAAAGAGATCCCTATCATCTTGGGGAGACCATTCCTAGCCACGGGAAGAACACTCATGGATTCGGAGCAGAATGAAATCAAATTCCGTGTGAATGATGAAGAGGTCACATTCCAAGCAAGCAAGGGTATGAAGCTACCACATGAGTATGAAAGCATTTCGGTGATTGATATTGGTAATGAGGTGGAAGATGCAGTTGAAATGCAAATGGAAGAACAATGCCTCGGTGAAGCATTGGCGGCTATTTTGGTGAACTTTGATGGTGAGGATATGGAGGGTTTTATGGAGTCGGTAAATGCATTAGAGTGGCGTGGTTCTTACACTTATGTTCTGGCAAAGCTTTCTCTCGACTTGGAGAATAGATCCACACCCCCCGCAAAGCCATCTATTATTGAGCCACCACAACTAGAGCTCAGACCACTTCCTCCGCACTTGAAGTATAAATTTCTTGGCTCAAATGATACTTTACCGGTAATTGTTTCTTCTTTGTTGAATGATGTGCAGGTGGAACAATTGTTAAAAGTCTTGAAGGAGCATAGGAAAGCCATTGGATGGACAATTGCGGACATTCGTGAGATCCCCGCAGGAATTTGCGAGCATAAAATCCAATTGGAAAGTGGGACCAAACCGAGTGTGGAACATCAACGACAGTTGAACCCGTCAATGCAAGAGGTGGTAAAGAAAGAAATCATCAAATGGTTGGATGCCGGGGTAGTCTACCCCATTGCCGATAGTTCTTGGGTGAGCCCGGTGCAATGTGTGCCGAAAAAGAGAGGCATGACCATAATTGAAAATGAGAAAAATGAGCTTATCCCAACAAGAACGGTGACCGGCTGGAGGGTGTGTATGGATTATCGGAAACTCAACAGTGCCACATGCAAGGACCATTTCCCTATGCCTTTTATTGATCAAATGCTTGATCGGCTAGCTGGAAGGTCATTCTACTGTTTCCTTGATGGATATTCCAGCTACAATCAAATCAACATAGCATTGGAGGATCAACAGAAGACGACATTCACTTGCCCCTATGGAACGTTTGCTTTTAGCCGGATGCCATTTGGTTTATGCAACTCTCTGGCTATTTTTCAAAGATGCATGATGTCCATTTTCTCCGACATGGTAGAGGATTTTGTAGAAGTCTTCATGGACTATTTCTCGGTGGTAGGTGAGTCTTTCGAGCATTGTCTTAACAATCTTAGACAAGTGCTCAAGAGATGTGAAGAGACCAACCTTGTGCTCAATTGGGAGAAATGTCACTTCATGGTGGATGAAGGCATTGTGTTGGGGCATAAAATTTCAAAGCATGGCATAGAGGTTGACCGGGCAAAGATAGAGATTATTTCTAAGCTTCCTCCACCTACTTTCGTTAAAGGTGTTCGAAGTTTCTTAGGGCATGCCAGTTTCTATAGGCGCTTCATCAAGGATTTCTCCAAGATTGCAAATCCTATGTGCAAACTCCTTGAGAAGGATGCCAAATTTGTGTTTGATGAGAAATGCCTCAAATCCTTTGAGGAGTTGAAGCAAAGGCTCACCGCGGCAGCTATTATTGTCACACCCGATTGGTCCCTTCCTTTCGAGCTCATGTGTGATGCTAGTGGTGTAGCCATTGGGGAAATGCTTGGCCAACGTCACAACAAGGTTCATCACCTGATCTACTATGCCAGTAAAACACTCAATGGGGCACAAATGAATTACACGGTGACTGAGCAAGAACTTTTGGCCGTTGTCTATGCCTTTGAGAAGTTCCGGGCTTATTTGTTGGGATCCATGGTGATAGTGTACACAGATCATGCGGCTCTTCGCTATCTCATAGCAAAGAAAGATGCAAAGTCTCGGTTGATTCGATGGGTCTTGGTGCTGCAAGAGTTCGACTTTGAAGTCAAGGATCGCAAGGGAACTCAAAACCAAGTGGCGGATCATTTGTCAAGGGTTGAAGAAGCAGGGAGACCAAAGGGAGAAAATGAAATCAACGACGCATTCCCCGATGAACACATATTGGCACTATCTAACACTTTTGCTCCTTGGTATGCTGATATTGCTAACTATTTAGTTAGTGACCTTATTGCGGACGGATTTGGAATCCTATCAAAAGAAGAAGTTTTTAAGAGACTGCCGGCACTACTATTGGGAGGAACCTTTCTTGTTCCGTGTTTTTGCGGACAATATTATCAGAAGGTGTGTTCCGGAAGAAGAGGTTATGCCAATTCTAAAGGCATGCCACGACTCACCGGTTGGGGGTAATCATGGAGGAAATCGAACGGCGGCGAAGGTTCTTGAATGTGGTTACTATTGGCCTTCAATCTATCATGATGCCAATCAAATGGTCAAGTCTTGTGACCAATGTCAAAGACAAGGTCCAATCTCCAAGAGGCATGAAATGCCACTGCACTTTGTGATGGAGATATAAATCTTCGACGTGTGGGGAATTGATTTCATGGGTCCCTTTGTAAGCTCATGGGGGATGAAATACATTTTGGTGGCTGTGGACTACGTGTCCAAATGGGTTGAAGCGATCGCCTTACGAAACAACGAGGCACACAGTGTGACCACATTCTTGAAGAAGAACATCTTCACTCGGTTTGGCACTCCTAGAGCCATTCTTAGTGATGGGGGGTCTCATTTCTGTAACAAGGCCTTCAAGGTTCTACTTGAAAAATATGGCGTCAATAGCCACACCTTATCATCCGCAATCAAGTGTTTCAAGTTGAGCTTTCATATCGGAAGATCAAGAGAATTCTATCAAAGATTGTTAATGCAAACAGGACCTACTGGTCAAGAAAGCTAGATGATGCATTGTGGGTGTACCGCACGGCGTACAAGACTCCTATTGGTACTTCTCCTTATCAGTTAGTTTTTGGAAAAGCTTTCCATCTGCCCGTGGAATTGGAGCACAAGGCTATGTGGGCATTAAAAAGGTTGAACTTAGACTGGGCTGAAGCTGCAACTTTGAGGTTAACACAACTTAATGAAATGGAGGAATTTCATTTCCATGCCTATGAAAGTGCAGCTGTGTACAAAGAGAGGATGAAGTTCGTCCATGACAAGAAGATCTTGAAAAGAGAGTTCAAGTCAGGTGACTTGGTATTGCTCTTTAACTCTAGACTCAAGTTATTTCCGGGCAAGCTCAAATTGAAATGGTCTGGTCCATTCAAAGTAGTCGATGTATCTCCTTTTGGAGTTGTGGAACTAGCATCGGAAGATGGGCTCCGGACTTTCAAAGTAAATGGCCAAAGAGTCAAACACTACTTAGGCACAGATAGCGAAAAGCATTTGGTGGAGCAGCTGGCTCTTAAAGATGGTCCGTGCCTGACTATTGAGTGACTTCAAAGGAGTCCCAACTTCGTCGTGCCGCGACGTTAAATCAAGCGCTTCATGGGAGGCAACCTATGTGTGGTAACATTTATTTTGTTTTTGTTCCTTAAATTTATAGATTTACTTGAGCAATTTGAAGAGTGTGTTAGAGTGCAGGGGATTCAAAAGACCACAATACTGGGAAGGAATGCATAAAAAAGGAAGAAAAACCACTGCGTGAAGTTTGCTGCACAGATGCGGTTGCATTTTCACTATGAGGACCGCATTTACGTCGCAAACTGAAGCATTAAGTTTGGCTAAAATTGTTGACCACAATGCGACAAGGTAGGACAACATTTACATTATGCGATCGCATTGTGCTTCGCATTGTTACCCCTTCAGCAGAACCCACTGCGTCACACGTATGCGGTCGCATAGTGTGTTATGTGATGACTTTCCCATCGCAAAAGCGCCAGGTAGGTCATCAAATTCTCTCATATTTCACTCCTTCAAAACAATGCAAAACAACATAAAAAAAAAACAAAAGAGAAAAAGGAACGACTAGAGGCAAACAGAGATCGAATCGTACCAAGGATGAAAACCCGTTCAAAATCTCCATACTTCTCGTACTCTTCTTCATTGGTATGTGTCCCGATCTCCTCAAGTTCACTTCTATCTTTTCTGTGGCTTTCTTTATTTTCATTTTGCATTTTTTATTTTCTCTCTTCATGGATTGTTTTTAGGGTGTTGGGTAGAGAGACATAGGATTGCCATTGTTGGGGGATGAACTGAATCGTGAGAACGAAGGCATTTGCGGCCTGCAAAATTAGAATGTGGTTCACATTTTGACCGCATCCTTAAACCCTAGTCTCCCGAAGACGAGGATGAAATGCTGTGCCATTTTTGATCGCATAATTATTATGCGAACAGCAAAGGTACCGCAAACTGAAACAGAATACCCAGTTAAAACCTAGCAATCTGCGGTTGTTTTACTATCGCAGTTCCCACGTTGCAGTGGGTTTTGCGATCGCATTTTGTTATTTTATTTTGTGTGTGTGCAAATAAATTTTGCGATGGTTATGCGGTTCGCATAGTGGTTATGCGATAGCGTAACCCATCGCAGACTGAGGTCCAGTACTGCACAGTCAAGATTGCGACAAGTTTGCAGTCCGCATAGTGGTTATGCGACCGCAAACCATGTCGCATTTGATTGCATTTTCTTTGATTTCTTCTGTTTTCTTTTTCACTGTTGCCTACAATGTTGCTCACATTTCACCCTTGTACAAATATGGCTCCCCAAAATCATGCAGCCAAGAAAAGGGCACCTTCCGGTCGTCACACATCAAAGGCAAAACGTTTACGAACGAAATCCAATGTGCCAAGAACCTCCCAGTATGATGAGGAGGAACTCTTGCCCTCAGTCAATCTACAGGCCGAGGCTAGAAGAAAACACGGAGATGACTTTCACCTCCGATTTGGGGTTGAAGGCTCTAGGGAACTATACAGAAAAGGACTCACCAAAAGAAAAATCCTGGGTGAGAAACAGTTGAGCTTGAACGGGCTACAAGAACAGTACCCCAGATCATCGACAATATAAAAGCAAGAAAATGGGAGTGCTTTACTAAGGTGGTTCCATATTGGGAACTAGATGCCAATGTGGCTATGGGGTTTGAAAAGAAACAAAGTGCAAAAAGAAAAGAACAAGCAAGAGTTTAAGTTGGGGGTGTTGATGTGCCGGAGAATTTTGGCACATTTTGATACTAATTTCTTAGATTTTAACTTGTTTTAAATGCAATTTCCCTGGGTACTTATGTAGTTTTAGTATTTTTGCAGTGTATGAGGTGTAAGGACCTAAGAGCATGTAAAAGAGCACAAAAAGCCACAAAAATACAAGAAAAGAGCAAAAAAACATCGTAGATGTGGATATGCTATCGCAAATACTACATGCGAGCCGCATACTTCACACCTAGATCGCATATCAAGACAGACTTCTGGGCAAAGTTCAACGTCAAAAATACGGTCTCTTATGCGATCGCATAACGTTCCGCATACTTCACACCAAGATTGCAGATCAAAACAGAATCCTGGGCGAAGTTCAATGTCAAAAATGCGATCTCTTCTGCGATCGCATAATGTGTTTGCGAGCCGCAGAAGTAACCGCAAACCAAACATGAAGTCTACTAAAGGAAGAAAATGCGATGCAAAATGCAATCGCATTTCAATGCGGACCGCAAACCACGAATGCGGTGAAGGCGAAACTAGGGTTACAGTGTGCGATAGACATGTCAGAATGCGGACCACATGTCTGTTATGTGACAGAAATGCGGTTGCATAGTCAACTTCATGGCAGATTGGTCCGAATTTTGTCTCGAGTTTTAGGCCTCTATAAATAGGTCTGTTAGGGTTTTGTGGGGGATATCTTGTCAGACTTTGAAGCTACAATACAAAGCATTAATATTCCTTTCTTTTGGAAGCTTTTGGGTCAAGAATTTTTCACTTTGTACGCTTTATGACATTTAATATTCTCTTGTTTTCAGATTTTAGTGTGAGTAGCTAATCTTTTATACTAAGGTTGTGGACCCTAAATGGGTGTTATGTTAATGGGTGCTTAACATTGAATATATATATAACGGTTGATTGATATTTATTTACTTCTCATTCTTCATTTATTGTTGGTGGTTGTAAACATTAACCAGCGCCGTTAAATTCTATCTTTGCTTGGGAAAGTGGGGTAGAATTTGGTAGAAGTAAATATCAAAGACTCAAGGCTTTAAACCTTGTTTAATCAAATCGCTTAGGAATAAGTGGATTTTATTTTGCATAAATTGATTGTTCCTAATTGCAACTCTTTTATATTTGAAAAAAATCATAAAGAGGACATACTACCTAACTATTGGAAAATATTGGGTAATCACTTAGACATCTTTTGCATATCAAAAAGAATCTTCCATTAGAAATATATCATATTGACACCGATAGCATTACACTTCATTAATGGGAACACAACCTTGGTTTCTTTAATCAAATTATTTACATTCTCAACATTTTAATTAGCCTTTATCTAAAACCAAACTCAATTCACACTCTTGTTCCGGTTAACTGGATATAATTACGACTTTAGTTGAGTAACACACTAGTCAAGTAACCTTTTCACACCTATTCCCTGTGGGATTCGACCCCAACCTTGTTGGGTTATTTGGACAGCTTTACACTATTTATTAAAGTGTAATTTGAGCGTATCACCTAGCATATGTGTCACCTCAACACCAACCACATTACATGTATTTCAGGGATTCATACCCTCAATACCAAGTTTAGAAGTGTGACTTACCTCAAAGTGAACAACTCAACGCTCGAACAAACTGTTACCATGCAAATCGGCCTCCGAACTACTCGAATCCAGTCACAAACAACTTAATATAATCAATACAAGCTATAGGAATCGATCCCATACGATAAAGCTAAGTTAATTAACCAAATTCAAAAAGTCAACCCAAAAAGTCAACATTAGGCCCACGCCCCGGAACTCGACAAATTTTCACAAAATTCTAATACCCATTCAGTAACGAGTCCAACCATACCAAAACCATCCAATTCCAACCATAATTCAAACCTCAATTCCCAAAATCTTACTCTCCAATCCCTAGTCCAAAATCTCCCAAATTTCACCTAAAAAACACATAATCTAGGTCGGAAAATTAGTGGGTATTCAATATTAATGAATAAAAATGATTAAAAAGTTGCTTTCCTCTTGAAATCTAGTGAAACCCCTCTCAAAAATTGCCCCTAGCCGAGCTTGCAAAGTCCAAAAAAGAGAGAAACCTCAAAACCCTTGCACATATAATTCTGTCCAGGCATCTCGCACCTGCGGTTCACTTAACCGCTTCTGGGTCCCGCAGGTGCGGCCAAAAATCTTGCTTATGCAGTTTCCCTTAAGTCCCCCTACTTTCACATATGCGGACAAGACTCCGCTCCTGTGGAGGCGCACCTACGCCCAATACCCTGCTTCTGCGGAAACTCCTGCCACTTGCGTAATCTGCTTCTGTGACAATCCTCTAACATCTGCGAGCTCACAAGTGCAGAAACAACCTCGCACCTGCGACAATTGCCCAGCCATGCCCCATTCCGCATTTGTGCCCTCATGGCCACTTCAGTGGCTCCCACCTGCTGCCACTTCCATGCAGGTGCGGTTACACCAGTGAACCCAACAGATTTCCCATAAGCCCAAAATTACATTTCGATTTCAATATGAATCCCACCCGAGGCACCCAGAGCCCCATGCAAACATACCAACACATCCTAATACATCATAAAAACTTAGTCGAGGCCTTAAATCACAGCAAACAATATCAAAAACATGAATCGTACCTTAATTCAAGCCTGTTGAAACTAATGGATTTCCAAATTCTACAATCGATGCCGAAACTTATCAACTCAACTCCGATTGATATCAAATTTTGCATACAAGTCATAAATGACAAAACAGACCTATTCCAATTTCCAGATCAAATATCGACGACCGGCATCAACAAAGTCAACTCTCAATCAAACTTCTCAACTTTCCAAACCTTCAGCTTTTTAGATTTTGCAAATTCAAGCCAAAACAACCTACGGGGCTCCCAATCGATATTCGAACACACTCCCAAGTCTAAAATCACCATACAGAGCTATCAGATCCATTAAAACTCCATTCCGAAGTAGTTTACACATAAGTCGGCATCCGATCAACTCTTACGACTTAGGCTTCCAACCATGGGACTAAGTGTCTCAATTCGTTCCGAAATATCACCGAAACTATACCAACCACCCCAGCAAGTCACATAACCACAAATGAACATAAATTAAGCAATAAATAGGGGAACTGTGCTATAATAATCAAAATGGCCGGGCGGGTCATTACAATAGAGGTGGTTGAAGGCATAACCAACTAACTCTATTGCATCATGGAATGATTGGGCTGGAAAGCATTTGGCAAGGTTCTTCCTCGCAGGCAAAACTGCAAAGATCAGAAGTGAGATAGTCACCTTTAAACAGAACTTGGGCGAGTCTTTATATTCAATTTCGGAGAGGTTCAAGAGGTTGCTTAGAGATTTTCCTCTTCACAACGAGACTAATAAAGTATTAGCTCATACCTTTATAGAAGGGCTACATCTAGAGACCAGAATTGTGGTAGACGCTGTAGTAGGAGGTCAAGTGTTTGAGAAAAGCTTTGATGAGATTTATGCATTATCAAACAAGTTATTTAAGAGTAATCCTGACTAGCAAGGGAGATGGTCAGTAACACAGTTCAAAAAATTATAGGGGTCCTCGTGTTAGACTCCGTTTCTACATTATCAGCAAGTTTCCACATTGGGCAACTAAGTCAATAAGATGACCTTGGTTATCAATAAGCAACAAGCTCAGCCAGTGCAGTAAGTTCAAATATTTTATGAAGTATGTGGAGAGGGTCACACGAGTTATCTATGCCCAGTAAATCTAGAGTTTGTATATTTTATGGGTAATGCAAATTGAGGCCAGACAAATCGGTATGTGAACACTTACAATCCTAACTAGAGGAACCACCCAAACGTTTCTTAGGGTGGAAATCAAGGTACTCAGAATCAATATATGCCACAAGCTCCTCAACAACAATATAGACCACCACAGGCTGAACAACCAACGAAATCAATGAGTCATATTGAGGAGATGCTAACAAAATTGATGGTTGGCTAGCAGGCCCAAGCGGCAATCTACTCAGCAGCTATTCAGAATTTAGAGTGACAAATGGGGCAACTTGCTAGTGCCCATAATACTCGACCGGATAGGGCTCTTCCAAGCGACACTAAGGCTAATACTAAGGTATCTATTAACGTTGTGTCACTAAGGAATGAGAGATAGTTAGAATAAGTCCTATCGAAGAAGAGAAAACAAGTGATTTTTAGTAAAAAAAAAAAGCCACCGCTGAAGCGGAATTAGAAAATGCAAGAGAGTTAGAGAAGCTAGTTGAAGAGGCGGTGGCAAAGAAACCACAACCAATAGTTGCGAAGCCACCACCTCTGTTCCCTTAAAGACTACAGAAAGTAAATGATAATGCTACTTACAAGAAGTTGCTTGATATGTTGAAGCAGGTGGATTCCGCTGGTAGACATCTTGCAGGAAGTTCCCAAATAAGCAAAATATATCAAAGACGTGGCAAATAAGAGGAGGTTAGCCGTGTTTGAGACTGTGGCATTCATTGAAGAATGTAGCTCAAGTACTCAAAGCAAGCTGCCTTAGAAATTGAAGGATCCAAGTATTTCACTTTTCAAATCTCGACTGATAAGCACGCAGTAGAGCTAGCTTTGTGTGATCTTGGAGCGAGCATCAATTTGGTGCCACTATCTATGTTCATGCAGTTCGAGCTAGGCGAGCTGCGACCAACTACTTTGATTTTACAGTTGGTTGATCGCTCCCTTGCTAGTACAAGAGGTTGATTGAAGATGTGTTAGTCCAAGTAAGTTCTTTCTTATTCCCTGCTGATTTCATTATCTTGAACTATGAGCCTGACTAGAAGTCCCATTTATTTTGGGGTGTCCATTCCTAGCCACGTGCCGAGCTATTATTGATGTGTGTGAAGTCAAGATGACAATGAGAGTGGGTGATCGAGTGGAGGTCTTCAATGTTTATAAAGCACTTAAACTGCCAGTCCACTATGAAGAGTTATCCATGATTTCTTTGGTGGAAAGTGAGGTGACTTCAGTGTTACCTTAAATGAGCCCCAAAGAGGCATCGTTATGGGTCATAGAGTATCGAAGAGCAGCATTGAAGTTGATAAGGCAAAGGTGGAGGTAGTTGAAAAATTACCTCCGTCCATCTTTGTGAAGGGTGTCCAGAGTTTCTTGGGACACGCAGGTTTCTATAGATGCTTTATTAAAGATTTTTCTAATATTGCTACTCGATTGTGCAGGTTGCTCGAAAAAGATGTGATATTCAAATTTTATGAAACCTGTCTAAAGGCATTTGAGGAGCATAAGGAGAAGTTGGTGCCTGCCCCCATCATTGTGGCACTTGTTTGGTCCTTGCCAATTTGAACTTATGTGTGATGCAAGTGACCATACTATTGGGGAAATGCTAGGCTAGAGGAAGGACAAGATGTTTTACTCCATATACTATGCGAGTAAGACTCTTGATGATGCACAGTTGAATTACACCACCACTGAGAAGGAGTTGTTGGCAATTGTCTATGCCTTTGAGAAATTTTGGGCCTATTTGGGGGAACAAAAGTCATATTCCTATCGATAATGCAGCAATCAGGTATTTATTTTTGAAGAAAGAATCCAAATCTAGAATGATGCGCTAGGTTTTGTTATTGCAAGAATTTGGCATAAAAATACAAGATCAGAAGGGAAAAAAAATCAAGAGGTTGACCACCTGTCGCGGCTGGAAAATCATGAGCATGTGGAGGAAGGTGGACAAATTAAGGAGACATTCCCTGATGAGCAACTTTTTGCCATCACACATGACCCTTCCCCATGGTACGTAGACTATGTGAACTATCTTGCGAGTGGAGTTCTTCCTCCCGAAATCCAATCCGAGGCCAGGAAGAGCGTTTTGCATGATGTGAACTTTTACTAGTGGGATGAGCCATTCTTGCACAGACACCGTGCTAACGAATTGATGAGGAGATGCATTACGATAAAAGAGGTGGAATAAGTGTTGTATGACTGCCATGCCTCGCCTTATGGGGGCCATCATGGAGGTGATAGCAAGGCTTCAAAGGTGTTGCAGTCGGGGTTCTATTGGCCAACTTTATTCAAGGATGCCCATACATTTGTTAAGAACTGTGGCCAATGCCAGAGAAATGAAAAAATCATGAGAAGGCATGAGATGCCTTTGAATAATATCCTGGAGGTAGAGATTTTTATTTATGGGGCATAGACTTCATGGGACCATTCCCATTGTCTAGAGAAAACAAGTATATTTTGATGGCGGTGGACTACGTGTTTAAATGGGTGGAGGTTGTTGCATTGCCGACCAATGATGCCAAGGCGATGATCAATTTTCTAAGGAAGAACATATTCTCCAGCTTTGGTACTCCAAGTGCTTTCATTTAGTGGTGAAGGAATATGTTTCTGCAATTGGTTGTTGAATCACCAATTGGGGTCCACCACAATTGAATAACCCATATTCTCTAGCCAAATATGGGGCCCGCCACAAAGTTGCCACTGCATATCATCTGCAAACAAGTGACAAGCTGAAATTTCGAATAGAGAAATAAAGTAGATACTAGAGAAAATAGTGAGTATGAAAAAGAAGGATTGGGTTGCGAGGTTAGATGATGCCTTGTGGGCATATAAAACTGCATACAAAACACAACTGGGGAGTCTCCGTACAAGCTTGTGTATGGGAAGGCATGTTACTTGTCGGTTAAACTTGAACATAAGGCGTATTGGGCGGTCAAGAAGTTGACTATGGATTTGGAAGCTGCGGGCGAGAAGAGGCTTGCAGTTGAATGAGTTAGATGAGTTCAGGCTACACTCTTATGAAAATTGTAAGCTTTACAAGGAGAAAATTAAAAGATGGCATGACAGGCGTACTAAGTCATGTCACTTCAAACCAGGCCAAAAGGTACTATTGTTCAATTCCAGTCTCAAGCTATTCCCTGGAAAGTTAAAATCGAGGTGGTCAGATCCGTTTGAGGTGGTGAAAGTCACCCTATATCGTGCAATCGAGCTACGCGCTTTAAATGGTGAAAAACAATTTTGGTGAAGGGGCAAAGAGTAAAGAACTATGGGAAGCGTCATTGATCGTTAGAAGTCCAAAGTAATACTCGCTGATGAGTAAGCGAGGCCTTGTGTCATGCTGCAATGTTAAATCAGGCGCTTGTTGAGAGGCAACCCAATTTTTATTGTGTAGCTTAATTTTTCTCTTTTGAGTTAAAGTAGACTAGAGTTTTTATTTTTTATTTTTAGTCATATAGATCGTTGGTAGGAGTGGTGTAGAGTGTGTAATGGATGTACAAAATGCTCGGGGGGATCGGGGATTCATTAAAAAGAAAATCAGCAGAACCAGCATCCAGGACAGTGTGTTGCGCTGCCTGCCATACAAAAAGCAGAAGTAACTTCCCCAGCCAGTGCTGAGCTAGCGTGACGCGCTGGGGGGGGTCCAAGTATAATTTTTTTTATTTTCGTTTTTACTCTTTAGTGGACCCATTGACCCTTTGAACCCGACACAAATACCTGTATTTTGCTCACCTCTTACCTCATTCCCCACTACCGATTCCCACCCCAATTCACATTAAAACAACTTAACCCTACCTCCCTATTTCCTCTCTCTCACCCGTATCTCTCTTTCACCCCTCTCCCTCCCCGTTTGTTTTCTTTTCCTCTCACCAATATCTCTTCCTCTCACACTAGACAGATAAGTTTCTCCCTCTCTAATTCTCTTCTTTGTTATTTTTTGTAGTTGTTAACCAGTTCCCCAATCCACACGTCCCCATCCCTAATTTCTCCTAGTTATTTTTAGAACTTGTGTTGCTTTAGTGGGTGGTACCAATGTGAGAATTTGGATTGTGAATTTGGTTTTGAATGTGTTACACAAAGCAGTGAACTACAATCCCCTCTACTTTGTTCAAATTTTGGAGGGTAAACATGTTCCACCATTGCTGAATTAAGTTGCACAAAATTGATGCCCACCACTTATTCGATAAAATGCTTGAATGAATAACTAGTGCAACGGCGAAGTCTGAGTAGCTGAGTGCTTTTGTATGTAATTTTGGGCTAAGTGTGGCGTGTTTGGGGGTGGTTTGACATAGCTCGAAGCTTGTTTTTAAAGATTACCATGCCATAAACACACTATCTTGTTGCATGTATCATATGTGTTGTATCCTCTTGTTATAATTAGTGAGCGCATTGTATTAGTTATAGTGATTGGGTGTCATATGTTGCTTGCTTGCACTAAGGCTAAGCCGCGCTGCCATGGTCGACTACTTGCTTTATGTGGTGTGACTTTGGAATATAAATGTGTAGCATGGGGAAGTCTTGAGTACCCATTGCCTTGTTTTGCAACACCTGGACGCTTACTAGATGACTATTGTGAGTATACTGCATAGAGCCTTCGGTTCTAAGTGTGGGGTCATCTTAGACTTTCACTTTAACCTTAGACGAATTTCTTGATTCATTCTCAAATTCAAGTTTATTGTTTTATAGGTTGATATGGCTTTTTGATGGTGCTAGAAAGGGTAAAAGTGCGGGGAAGTCTTCTACTACTGCTCCCTCTCCTAAAAAGCGCAAGCAAGGCGAGGGGTCATCTCAGCAAGACAAGGGGAAGCAAGTTACTAATGGGTCAAGAAGAAAATCTTTGGGACCACGGCCCACATTGGATTTTGTTCGTGAGGATTTTATCCAGTGGTATCACAACTTCGAGCCATATGGGAGGTATGTATCTAACATGGGGATCAACCCGCTTTAGACATGAATTTCTCTGATGTGCTAGCCAGGTTGAAGAGTTTTAAGATGGATAAGTTGATTGAGTGCCCCTGACATGCGAACTTGAGCATGGTAAATGAGTTGTATGCAAACTGGAACAAGCACAGGTTCATGTCATGGGTCAGAGGAAAGGAAGTGCCACTGTACATGGAGTCGTTGTGCAAGTTCTTAGGGTTTGAATGTCAAAACCCAAAGAGGTTGCAAAAGTTTGCGAGGTGTTTGAGCTACACTGCTATTTGTCACACTTTATGTGGCATAGATTCTAATGCTAAGTGGACAAGGACAAAGAGCGATACCCGCAATGAGCTTCTCCAAGTTGACTTCAACAGGACTGCCAAGGTGTGCTAGAACTTTGTGCAAGCTAGGTTGATGCCCGTGGAGCACAAAAGGGGTGCGCTCGAGCTAGGGTGTGCTTGATTTTCTTTCTGTTGAATGGGAGGCTAGTCAATGTTGGTGAGTTTATATCGGGGAGATGGCCCGCACACGGTTTGGGTAGAAGATAAAGAGGTTTTTCTTTGGTAAACTACTGGCACATATGGTATCTCGTGAGGTCCCTGAGCACCCTGGGTACCATGACATGGTGGAGGCTCCAAAGGGATTGACAGAAATTACTTCATTGCTGGATACCACTGCCAAGTTGAGGTTGGCAGCTCGAAATGAGCGGGAAGAAATTTCGACAGATACATCTATGGTTCACTAAACTTGATGATGAGCCAGATGTGAGTGACTGATGAGGAGCGGATGCAGATGCACAAAGATTTATCTGGTGCTTCAAATGAAATGTTGGGGATTGCGCCTGGTTTTTCCATTCACCCATCGGAAGATGAGAACACCAACAAGGGATCATGATGAGGATGACGTAGATGCTGAGGTCACGGGGCCAATGGCTTTGATACCCCTTGGTGCAGATGATGATGAGCCCGAAGCTTCAGCTGGTGGGCATTCCGAGTAGCAGGGATATTTTTCTCTCCACCTTACTTTTGTTTTGATTTCTTATATGCATCAAGGACGATGCATGACATAAGTGTGGGGTGTGGGAGTTACTTTCCGAGTGTAATTGTATAAAAACATTTATCATTTTTTTATATAACCCGTAGTTAGTAATAGTTTAGTTTGGAGTAGTAGACAATTATTGTAAAAAAGAAAATAAACTAAACAAAATCTATTTTAAGAAAAAGCTCGGACTTTTCCCGGCTATGGATCTCTTGGACAACTTTCTTGAGGGATTAAGGTCCGATAAAAAACACCAAAATGATTTTCTTTTGCTTTTATTAGGATAGTTAGGTAGTAATTCCCTTGGTTTTCTTTGGACACCAATTCTTTTCCAAGGTTGTAGCTTGAACCAGGTATTTTTTTTTTTATCTTTTTAGGAGTAGGATATGAAGAAATCTGAGTTGCTCTAGATACCTAGTGACACGTTTTTGGTGCTAGCACATTAGGTTATGGCATGCTTCTGTTTCTCTGTTGTCTTTGAATTGAAAATTGATGCTTAAGTGAAAGAAATAGCCTACTCTATGACGCCTTTTCTCAGTTGCTTCACTTGTATTCCATCTAGTGCATTAGTGCTTAAGTTTCTCAACTATATGTACTTGCTTGACTTAAGAGTTGAACAGAACCGTCCCGATTGAGTTATGTGCAATGTGTGATATTTTGTGCTATTCATTATAGTCTAGAACTTATTCTATGTGTTAATCTAAGCGAATTCATTAAGTTGTGCTAGTCTAGGAGATGACGTAGGCAGTTATTTGCTCGATCATAGATGTGCTTGTCACTTACAAATACAATTTTTCTCTTGTTAGCCCCTTTGAACCTATAGACCTTTCCTTGGCACCCATATTACAAGCTGTATCCCTAATTTTGTTCTTAACTTAAGCTTGTTGAACCTTTACCTCTGAAGGCACTTAGTCGCTAAAAGAAATAAGGTGTGTGATTGGGAAGTAGCTTTTGCGTGGAACCAGGGGAGGGGCCACAAGGTGTACTAAAGTTATAAAAAGGCCACTAGCCGATGAACCATAATATAAAAGTGTGTGTAGAAGAAAAACAACAAACGAGATAAAAAGAAAAGAGAAGGAAAGTTCAAGAAAATAAATACAAATAATGTTGATAGTCAAAAGAATAAAAAACACACCACCTAATATTACTAATTCCTGCTAGTGGGGATGTAAAAGTACTTAATTGTAAAAGATGGGCTATGTTGTGTATGGGTTTTGGCAAGTGAATTGGTTAAGAATAATGTGTGATCGATTTTTTAGTGTAGTATATTAAAGTGCTTAGGAGGGTTAGTCAATATTCCTTAATGTATCCTACGCATCCCTTAGCCTACATTATACCCCGGAAAGACCTAGTTAATCCTAGACTTAGCTAGCTTAGATTAGTGGAGAAGTATACTATGAGCAAGCTTATGGTACGACCATGGGATGCACATGAACTTCTTTGCGAGAGTGTGTAATTTTTGTTCACTTGTGTGATATCATTAAATTATTTTAAGAGTTATACTTGAATGTGTGGACTATCTTTATATTCACTCTCTTGTTTGCGGGTGAGGGCACATGATCTCATTACAGATTGGTAATATAGTTAACTTCTCTTGTTGGGTGAGTACATGAGTTTAGGGTGCTTAGTGGTAACAAGTCAACTTTTGAGGTAGGGTGGTTATGGGTAGGTTGTTGGAATTGGTTGAATTAAAAAGCTTATGCTTGGGCATGTTTAAAATGGGAAAAATGTGAATTTCATATGCTCATCCTTTATTGCCGGTATCGACCATAGTCAAAGGAAGAGTGTATGATTGAAAAATTGAGTTACTCCTCCATACTGATGTATAAGTCGTTGGGGTAATGTTGAGAGTTCCATTTCTTGAGGGTGAGCAAGAGTCGAAGTATGGGGTGTTGATATTCGGCTTAAAGTATGTGTATTTATATGCATTTCGCCTCGCATTTGACTCATATTTTGTGGATTTTGTATGCGTAATGCACTGATTTGTGCTAATGCGTGGTGTTTTTATGTGTACGAGTCACCCGGAGACAATGTGGGATGATAGTGCATGATTTGAAGCAAAAATAGAACAAAAAATCCCCCAGGGTAGCGCCCAGGCCAATGTGTCGCACTACCTGGGGTGCAGAAGGCATACTCGAAATTTTGTGGGCAATATCCCAGCGTTAGGGCCAGCGCGACGCGCTGCCCTGGATGCTGGGTGACGGGATTTTCTCATACTTTGTGAGGGACAAGTTCTTATTCAGTCATACACACTCCAACTCGTATAAAAGGAAGTTTAAACCTATTTTTAAGGAGGGGACACCACTTTAAGAGGAAAACACATGCACAGAATACTCGGGGGCAAGGATTCTCTGTTTTTCTTCATCTTTCGTTGTATTTTCAACTATTCAACATTTGTTAAATTGTTTAACTTTATCATGAGTGGACACAACCCCTAAGTTCTGGGTTGTGACTTATCCATAAATATTGTTGTTCGAAGTTGACTTTACCTTGATCATAGTCCGCTATATATGATTGTTTCTTCAATTTTGTGATTAATTGCTTGATTGTCTTGCCAACAGTTAGGTTCTATTTACTATCTATGCTATGCTTGGGAAAGCTACGTATAAATTAGAGAAGAATTGAAGAAGGCATGATCTTAATTCTTAGTT
>MCJB01011166.1:0-107477 GCA_002018475.1 Nicotiana obtusifolia | reverse complement strand
GGGGGGGGGGGATTGTGGCTAGGATAGGAATGTAACTAATCACCCTGCTTAAATGAATATCGTAATCTCAATGTGTTCTTAATAGATTGATTCTATAGGAATATAGGCATTAATCTATTTTAAATAGACGAGTAGTAATTCAGGAGAGTTACGAGAGCAGTTACTCGATTAATTATCAACCATGGGCGAGTTGTATGAAAGGGAGAGTTAATTAGAATGCTATAGGATTGGTGAATCGATCACAACCCTGGAATACCCATCTCTACTAAATTCGAAACAACCATTTTCTGCTTGCTTATTTAGTTAACTGTTACATTCATTGCGTAGTAGTAATCACACCACTACACTCTGATGACTCGACTGAATAACAATTTTAGTGAAATTAGTTGGTAGTTAACATAAGTCTCTGTGGGTTGGACACTCTACTTATCATGATAATACTTGTTGACCATGTATACTTACGTGTGCGCTTAGTAACAACACACTCTCAGCACCGGGCCTCCTCCTAAGACCCAATTCTCACATATACACACTGTTTTGACTCCAACCAGCTGCAACACATCATGGATACATCCACAAGGTATAACCACATGACATAACTCATCGCTCATATGCCTATAACATTACCTCCGATCACGATAGCTGCCTGTTACCAAACTCGATGCCAATAGCCTCATATCATATAGAACATTATTCAAAACCTTCATGACATTGATAATGATGTAAGAAACATGTGAAAACTCATAACCACTCTCCCTACCATCAAGCCACACCAAATGCCACCTAGACACATACATCACAATTTGTACCTAACAGCCAACAACTCGGAATCACAAGTAAGATAAATATCCCATCAACCAAAAATCCTTTCACTAACTCAATCCCCTAGAACAAAACCACAACACGCAGTGAAATTCCAATGCTAGTAGAGTACCTCAACCACATGTCATGGCCAAATCATCCTAAATCACGTCAAAACTCGCCATATTATGTAAAAACAAATCCACCGTAGTCTTAAGGCCGCCAATAGTGACCCAACATAACCAACGATAGACATGAGCTATCACAATAGAGATCCCAACATGTGTAGACACATAAACAAAGTACAAGGATCACAAAATATATCCATATATAAAGCAAGATAGGATGACTAATACCAATAAATAGGATCAGATCAAAATAAAATTGATGTATCTCTATGACAAATCAGAACTATACCTGTAGCGACTTCATCTGGTGTAGCGGCCTCAGCCCTACCAGGGAAAGCGTAACAATGGGTAGGGCCTGCCCTTCTAGGATGCCCTCTACCCGCTTGTCCCCCATCTCTAGCTGGCTATGCAGATGCAATAGTAACTGGAGCGAAACCCATAGCTTGAATAGTTTGTTGAGACACACTTGCTCAGAGTTTAGGACAATCTCTCACCATGTATCGGGTATCCCCACACTTAACGCAACCTCTCTGCTGACATGGTTGTGGGAGCTGTCTGGAATGAGTGCTTAGGGGCCTATGGATAACTGGAGCACCACGTGAAACCTAAAGTGCAGACTGAACTAGCAGACCAACAAAACCTCTACCATGACGCACCCTGCCCCCAAAATGAGGATTAGTAGATCCTCCCTGTCCACGAGGCTTCTTAGCATACCTATCCTCCCTCCGTAAACCATGGATGCACTTTCATCCTCCTAGCGATCTCCACAACCTGATGAAATAAAGTATCAGTCTCCAACTCAGGTGCCATCCCAAGTCTGAGACCATAACTGAGCCCCTCGATAAATCTTCGTACTCTCTCTCTAACAATAGAACCCAAAGTAGGTGCATGGCGAGATAGCTAGTTGAACCTCATAGCATACTCGAACACGGTCATAGTCCTCTGCCGCAACTGCTCAAACCAATGTGACACGCATCCTTGAGGGTCTATGGAATGAACTCCCACAAATACAGATCAGAGAAATGACTCCAAGTTGTCACGACCCAATTCCCACAAATGGTCGTGATGGCGCCCAATATTACCGAGGCGTACAGATCGATCGATAATAATCGTGTACCTACACTACTGAGGTCGTACGACCCGATCTAGGAATGCATCTCAGATATATTATCGAGGCGTTTGGCCCGAGCCATAGGAATAGAGAAACTCTTCGAACTACGAGTCAAAAAATTACAACACAAGGATGGCACTAAAAGAAAGCATAATGTTCACCAACAATCAAGTATTCTGCCAAAACTCAAGGTAATAAAACTCGGCCTATTATCATCCCTAAGCACATTACAATTATAAAATTTAAGTAGTTTAACTACTAGATTGAGTTTAAATAGTATAAATGTTGCATGATAAAGTCCTACGTCTACCCAGATATGAACATGATTTTAGCTACGTACAGACTCTCATCACATCGTGCATGCGTAGCACCCCCAACTAGTAACAAACAATAATTTAAGCAGCTTCGGGGATAATTCCCTCTTACAAGATTAGGTAAGAGACCTACCTTATTTTCAAGTTGTAACGGATCGATTGGTTGTTTTAAGACTTTGAGTAGCTTCATATTATGCATTATGACTTGAGTGTATGGTTGTTTTCGATTTTCGAATGGTTCGGGAATGATTTGGAAGAATGATTCTCATTTTAGAAGCTTTAAATTGGAAGAGTTGACCAAGGTTTGACTTTTGAGTAAACGGACTCGGAATCAGGTTTTAATCATTTCAATAAGTTTGCATGATTATTTTTAACATGTCAACAAAGTTTGGTTACATTCCGATGAGTTTTGCATAAGTTTGGGTTATATGGTGACTACTTTCAGTTTTGACGTCGATTTGAGCATTAAGGTTACCATATTGAGCAAACGACCTTTGTTTTGTGTTTTGACTAAACCATTATATCTGTATTATAATTTTGGAACCAAATCAACAGAAATCATCAACTTTAGACATCGTATGAGGAATTTATGGTCATTTTACTAAGAATTTGGGTTGCTAGATATTTTAGACTAATTACAAAATTGCCATTGAATTCGTATTTAAAAATCTACACTATTTTTAAATATTGAAACTACATTCATTATAAAGTCAAATGGAGTGATTAAAAAGCCTAACATGATTTCACGAGAAATCCATTGGAGGCATCAAAAGCGAGTTTCGAGATCGTTTGGCACAAGAAACAAGGTAAAACAGCTGGGCATTTTTGACTGTTAATGTTGGAGTTTTTCTCATCTTAAAAATTTGGGATTGGGAGAATTCAAGGATATTCTTCAAGTTTCTTCCATTTGGTAAGGTTTAAACCATAACTTAATTATTTCCCTTTTATTCATTCCCTTGGTTTAAGCTTTAATCCATGATTTTAATTGAAAATCCATTTAAACTTTTAAATCAAGACCTATGGTTATGTCCTAAATTCTAAAAACTGAAAATGAGTTAGAGATGTTTAATTTCTCGGTTCCTTTAGGGGTTTTTCTCTTCTACATTACGAGAACAACAAACTCGAATTTGGCGAGTTTTGGAAGAGTATTTCGGGAGATATGAGACCCAACTAGTGTTGGTTGGACTCTTGGGTTATGAACCCGCAAGAGCGATGTTTTGGCAAATTGGTTGAGCTATTGGACTCCGATTGAGTCAATTTTTATTCGTCTGAGCTTGTATTGGTTCGGGCTTCGTTCGGGTAAGCTTGGACTCCAAAATCCAAGGCGGGCCTGGTGTTGACCTTTTGGTTGACTTTGGACTTTTGATTAAAGATTTGACTTTTATTGATTGGGTTTGTTTCCTTTGGCATTATTTTATGTTCTTGAGGTATTTTATGCTAGTTTCGAGCCGTTCGAAGTTCGGTATGCATGGGATAGCATTTCTAGAGTATTCTTTGGCTCGCTCGGTATTGGATTCGGATTGTTCGAGGTAAGTAACACTTCTAAACTTGGTGCTGAGGGTATGAATCCCTGAACATATGTGTTATGTGCTTGGTGTTGAGGTGACGCACATGCTAGGTGACGGTCATGTGGGTGTGCATCGTGTAAATTATGACTCAGTTGATTCTGTGATATGTATAGTTGTATAATATTGTTTTTAGCCATGAAATTTTTACGTGTTAGAGATATTGAGCTGTGAATCATGTTAAAAATCATTTTTAGGCTATATGCTTAGTATGTCAGGACCCGCTGAGGCCATCTCTTCTATTGAGTTATTTTCTTAAATTGCAGTTACATACTCAAGTCATATTCATTCATTCGCATATCATATCTCAATCTCTATTATCCTTTGTTGTCATATCATGTTATCATTGTTTGGACTGACTGGCATGAGATTTGTGATCTTGAGAGGCTAGAGAGATTGATGACTGAGTTTATGCCTAAGAGCCATGTTGTGAGAGATATTGTGGATCGGGCTGCATGCCGCAACAGGCCATATTGGCTTTATATATAGTATTATTATATGGATCAGGTTGCACGCCGCACAGGCCTTATATGCTTTTTGATTATTGATGCGATTGGGCTGCACAACGCAGCAGGCCATAACGGCTTATATTAGCGCTTGGACATGATGCGCCCCTCCGCAGTATAACATACCAGCAGTGAGTGCAAGTACCGATGAGTGCGAGTTTCGAGTGCAAGTGCCGAGTAATTGAGAGTGCTGAGTGATTGGGAGCTACTGAGTGATTGAGAGTGTTGAGTGATTAGGGGGTGCTGAGTGACTGAGCGTGCTATGTGAAGTTGAATACTCCGAGATCACGAGCATATGAGTTTATCACTGTGGTGCATTACATTTGACATGCATACTTGGCATGTAGGCATAAATATGCATTTCCTCATGCTATTTGTTATTGTGACATTTATGACTCCTCATACACTAAGACATGTATGCACTGAGACGTACTTTCCTCATGCTATCTGATAATGGAGGATCTTATCTTTCATTGAAGGTGTTTGGGAAAAATCACGGTTTTCTGATATACTCATATTTTGGCGATTTTGGTGAAAGATTTGGAGTTTTATTATTATATCTGAAAAGCATGCCTATTTTTCTGTAACTGTGAAGGAGCTGAGCATCATTTCTTTGAGTTATTACTTGTGCTACTTTTATTATATCATTACAAATTGTTCTTAGCTATTGGTGTTAGACTTTGACCATTGTCCAAGCTCGTCATTACTTTTATCCTAAGGTTATGTTTGTTACTTATTAAGCACATGGGGTCAGTTGTATTCATATTATACTTCTGCACCTTGCGTGTAGATTTTAGAGCTGATGTTGCTGTGTATGGCGGGAGCTGACATTGAAGATGTACCTGCGTTTCAGTTGTAGCTTCCTCTTATTCGTGGTAGCTTTAGATTTATAAATATATGTTTATGTACATTTCAAACATATGATGTATTTATTTCATACTAGCTTTGTAAACTATAAATCTTAGAAGCTCATTATTGTGTACTACCAATTCTTGGGATTTTTGTATAAAAGTTCAGTTATTTCATCATTTCTTTCTCAATAAGTCTCATTTGAAATTGGATTATTATTAAATTAGCTTACCTAGCGGGTAGGGTTAGGTGCCATCACAACTAGCTGGATTTTGGGTTGCGACAAGTTAGTATCAGAGCTCTAGGTTCATAGGTTGTACGAGTCATGAGCAAGTGTCTAATAGAGTCTTGTGGATCATTATAATGACGTCCATACCTATCTTCGAGAGGCTACACGCCATTTACAATTAACTTTCCATCTTTCTTTCCTTATCGTGCAACATTGATTCAGCTTGAATCGCAACTCTTTGAATTCCTTCCACTCACTCGTATGGCATGTGAGCGCTCGGTATCAGTTGTACATCGACGGCTGGTGAATTCCATGGATGAGGTGCGAGGTGTGTTTCCTATGTTTTTGTAATGGGTCAGTTTGGAGGACATGAGGCCCGATTTGGACCGCAACTTAGGCTCGGTAGTTTCAATTATGTGATCATGTGCTTTTGGACTTCTATGTCCAGTGGTGTCCCTATGAATGGGACGGGTGGCTTGGTGAGTGGTTGGATGGCTATATGACGAATAGGATATGACTGCGAGATGTGTTTAGATGGTTTGAATGGGACGAGAAGAGTTCGCTTGAGATGTGAAAAGGACTATTAGGTGCTCGATTTCTGTGGATGTGTTATACAATCTTGAGTTATGAGAGTTCGGAGGGATTCATTCATGATAAATTCAATTGTGGAACGAGGTAGATTCTCATGTCTTGTTGATGAGTTTAGCCTCAAAGAGATTAAGTAGTTGCGTAGTAGTTGTGGCTGTGAAAGGGTATTGAGAGATGTCAGTTTGAGGCTGAGCAGGTAGGTTGTCACCTGCGGGGTAGTCTATTGTTGTGTGATCCTTATGATGTTGTGTGGAGGGTTTCTTTTCTACCAGTGGGTTATATGTGTTGCGATTTGAGTTTGGATCGGTTGAGAAAGTTGACCTGACTGTCACGAGGATGAATGCGGGCATAGCGGAAGAATTAAGGTGTTTTATGGGTTGTGTTGCAGGAGCTTGTGACGGATTTAGTTGAATCTCACTGAGGTATTATGGCAGTAATATAGTTGGGCATTGTGAACTATTGAGTCTTTTGATCTATGGTCTTAAGCCAAGTGGAAGAGTCTGCTATCGATTATTTGATTGCATGGTTACGTGTTATTGGTTTCGGTCTAAGGCATACTTGTGGATCGATTATGACTTGCAAAGGTTGCTTTTGAGAATGACTTAAGTAAGGAAATTTCTGAATGCATGGTGTATTACACTTGATGGGTATATGGGAATCATGTAATGATTGAGTTGTTATTCATGAAGGATATAGTGCTCACGGAGTAGGAATTTGCTCGGTTGCGTTAAGGTGGGATTACTTCTTTGGGTGTTGTCGTGCTAATGGGGAAAATCTGCCCATTTGTGTGGTGCAATTGAGATTTGATAAGAGTGGATGAATCTCGAGAAGGTTCTAATGGATTCAAAATTGATATGCAGCAATCGAGAATTTTTCGGATTTGTATATGGCTAGAATATGATATTTACATTGGATGGTGTCGAGGTTCTCGGTATTCTATATCATTATGGATTCTATATTTCAATATCAAGAAGGTGAAGGAAACGACTTTAGATTCACAAAAGGTCTCTTCAGAGTGGGTGTCTCGATTGTGGTACTTTTGGGGTGCTTAAGAGGGAATACAGAGGCTTATGTGCATTAGGGCGGTGTGATTTTATGATAGGATCGCGTGAAGCGAGCTTTGAGTAAGGATCGTGGTGTTTTGGCAAGGAGAAGTGTAAACTTACGGGTAATTCAGAAGGAACTCGAAGAAATAGGACAGCTTGGTAGTAGGTTGGATCAGCACGGTAATGGATACAATTGGTGCTTTGGGTACTTATGATATAGTGAGTCTCTACAGGTGTTTTTGGCAATACTCTTGGGATTGGCAACCTACATGGCTTGATTGAGTTAGAGAGATTCAATTCTAATGGCTTTGTTATGTGCAAATGGGTTTTGAAGTGTTCTCGAAGATTTCTACCATAACTTGAGATGGATTTATCTACAGGTATGAGGGGTATGTAGCGTGTAATGATTTCTCATGGATGGGATCAAGTGGAAGGTTTCAAACTGATCGGGTATGAATTCTGTTTATAACTCAGAGTTGATTATGAGATTATCGTGCTTTTCATATAATGGCATGATAGATGCAGTGTGTCTTGTGGGATTGAGATTTGCATGTACAAGGTGGCGGTTCAGTTTTGAAGGGATGGTTGTGAGCTCTTAGACAGCAGGGACAGTTTCAGGGATTAGATGAATGTTATTACTACTTGGTATTGCCCGAGGTGTTTGCGAATTTCAGAAGGCGCACTGTGTTTTGACTTACGGATGCCTCATTGGTCTTGTGGTATTCGCCTTGTTGATCGACTACTGATGTTTAGATTTTTGCTATGTGGCACATAAGAATTATGGAAATATTCCTTGGTGCACATATTGCATGGTATGTGGCTCTAAGTAGGATTTGTTTGGCAGGTCGGTCGAGTAGCTTGTACTGGATGAGGTAAGGTTATTGGGCCAAAAATGAGTTCCATCGGATTTGATTAAGGTATGTTTGCAAGAATTATGTCACTAGTCGGCTCAGATTTTGGCTATGGTTCTTATCGGTCAAGAGAGCTCCACGACTTGATAAATTGATTGGTGGTTACTAGGTTATTTATGTTTCTTTCATCATAGGCAGTGTACAAAGGTTCAGAACAAGATTTTAGTCGATATGAGGTTAGTTACCCGTGTCGCGTTGGTTATCGAGCAGCTATTGCGATCGAAAGTTATTGCTATGAGTATTTGAGTTATGTGGTATATCATGTGATTATGTCTTGAGATAATGGTTATGAATTGATACAGCTTGTCCAGAGTTATACGGTGCAATCGGATCATATAATCAGTTCCGAATGTTGGGGATTTGGGTTTTATGGTTTATGGACTAAGGTTAAAGTAAGGATCCTCTGTTAGGTGGTGCTGTCGGGCTTATATGGATTGGGATGACGTGGGATCACCCATGGTTATGTGTATGGTGAGGGTATATGGCGATTTGATGGCTTTGGAATGAATCTTGGCACGTTCAAGGACGAACATATGTTTAAGTGGGGGAGAAGCTTCGCTTTTGTGATGTTTCTATCGCATTGTGAGTGGCTTCATATTGTGTATTTTGACTTGCGATTTTTGAATGTTTCGGGATTGATTTGGATGAGTAATTCTCACTTTAGAAGTTTAAGTTGGAAATATTTATCGAGGTTTGACTTCTGTGAAAACGATCTCGGAACGGTATTTTGATTGCTCTGATAGGTTCTACCTGTAGGGATTGATTTGATTGCACTACCTGAATCGTGGAAGATGTGTATACAAGGTGACGAATGTGTACATGGCCTTATATGTGAAAATTTGACCCGTTTAGACTCTTAGGCTTCTTTCATGGATCTAATTGAAGTTGACCTATCATGTTATATCCTGCATTGTTAGATTTACTCTCACATGCTTTATTTGAAGTTGTTAGTACATGTTCTATCTTTTATTGTCAAATATACTCTTATATGCTTTAGGTTAAGTTGTTGCTTCTTTTATTTGACATTTTATCTGTTCCATTGTTGATTTATTCTTATTTGAAGTTGGTGTTACATGTTATCCCTCTCATTATTAAGTTATTCTTATTTGAAGTTATTATTACTTGTTATCTCTTTCATTGTGGAGCTTATTCCTTTGTTTCATTGTGTTGCTATAATTCTTGCGTTGATTTACTTGTCGTACTCTCGTGTTATTGTTGTTGTTGTACTCAGTGTTGTTGAGCTGTGGGCTATTGATGGTTGTGGTATTGGAATTGCTGTTATGATAGTGTTGTGGCATATGGGCACATGTGGTGCAAGTTGTTATATTGTGTTGTTATATTTTTGGCACACTTAGGATTGTTGAAAAGATTGTCGAGGTATTTTGCACATGAGTTGTTTGTGCTATTGCTATTATTGAGTTTTGCACATGCAGCGAGACAAGGTATATATATATATATATGTATGTTAGGTTTGCACATGTGGCGAGACAAGGTAGCATAGTATTGATGCGTATGTGGAATGACAAGGCGGTCATTTACTTTATATGTTTCGCATGCGGAGAGACAAGGTGGGCTATGCCGGGGATGATATGTGACGGCCAGGGGAAAATGTTATTGATGATATTTGTGTGGTGGTGTGATCTTCTTTTGTGTGTCATGCATATTATGGGTTTTTTTGTGGTGTTGTTTCCATTGTGCTACTCGGTGTCTCTAATTTTACCTATTCACTTGAGTTGTGATAGTACACTTGCACAATCATACACCGTAACATGTCACCTATATTAGCCCAAGAGTATAAAACTTGATGTTTATTGATCATGTACATGTATTCTCATATACCTGCCTTCTACGCATGGATTGGACTGTTAGCACGAGAGTTTTTCATGCGGATATGAGTTAATGTTACTATTGACATGTGTATTGTCCGTGCAGATCGGAGGTATTAATGGTATTTGCTCGTGAGTTGTAATGACCTAGCTGGTTGTTTTGAGTATTTTAGCACCGATCCACTATTTATTGCCTCCACTATGTTATATTGTGGTTATGTGACTTGCTGGGGGTGTTTGGTTGTGGTTCGGGAAAGTTATATAGTGAAATGGGACACTTAGTCCCGAATTTGGAAGTTTAAGTTGAAAGACTTAACTCTAGTTTGACTTTGCTGTAGAACTCTGTTTTGGGGTTCCGTAGGTCATTTCGGCTTGAATTGGGGAAAGCTAAAAAGTAAAAAATTTGGAAGGTTGAGAAGTTTGACGGGGAGTTGAATTTATTGATATTGGGGTTGGATTCGAGTTCTTGAAGTTGGAATAGGTGTGTCATGTCAGTTATGACTTGTGTGCAAAATTTGAGGTCAACCGGAGTTGTTTTGGTATGAATCAGCGTTAGTTTTGGAAGTTGCATGTTCATAGTTTTAATAGGCTTGAATTGGGTTGCGGTTCATAGAATCGATGTTGTTTGATGTGATTTTTGGCCTCGAGTAGGTCCGTTATGTGTTTTGAAACTTGTTGGTATATTCGGACGGGGTCCCAGGGGTGAATTGGATCATATCGGACCTTGGTTGATTTGCTAAGCTACCGTTGTTCTACTGTCATCACACCAGCGGAGGGTTTGGCTGCAGGTGCGGACACGCATGTGCGCCATGGTCATCGCATATGTAGAAAGGGCTAGCCAGGCATAGGGTCGTAGAAGCGGAGACCCTCCGTAGGCACGAGTGCCCAGGTGCGCCCATGTTCTGTAGGAGCGGACGCGCATATGTGCATTTTTCTCCACAGAAGCGGACATGCCTGGCCTTAGTTGTAACCACGCCTGCAATGGATTATTCCGCAGGTGCGACCGTTTGATTGCAAAAGTGGATACCGCTAGGCAGAAAGGGGGTGTTCGAGAGTTGTATCTCATTTTCATCTTTTGGATCTAGAGAGCTCAGTTTGTGGCGATTTTCGATGGATTTTTAGGGAAATCATCGGGGTAAGTCATTCTAACTCGGATTTGGCTATATTACATGAATCCATCATTATTTTTTCATTTAATTAGTTATTTGAGTTGGAAAATTTGTGAAACTTCTTAGACCAAATTTTGGAGATTTGAAAGGCAATTTGAAGTCGGAATTGAGTAATTCTTGTATGGTTTGACTCGTTATCGAATGAGTGTTCAGATTTTGTAAGTTTGGTTGGGTTCCAAGACATGAGCTCGGGGTTAAAATTTTGAGTTGACTTTTTTCTCTTTAAAGATTGCATTTTTATTGTTCGGAATAGGTTTCTATAGTTTGTATTTAAGGTATGAAGTTGTTTGGGCTAGATTCAAGCCGTTCGGAGGTGGATAATCGTGAGAAAGGATTACTAGGGGGTTGAGTTAGCGTGTTTTGATG
Organism: Nicotiana obtusifolia; assembly: GCA_002018475.1. Classification (NCBI taxonomy): domain Eukaryota; kingdom Viridiplantae; phylum Streptophyta; class Magnoliopsida; order Solanales; family Solanaceae; genus Nicotiana; species Nicotiana obtusifolia. The sequence continues at coordinate 96,068 of MCJB01011166.1, read as the reverse complement.
TAAGTGTCTTGCCTAACTTTGTGTGGGAGAATTACCCCTTACGATTGGTGTTGTTTTGTGTTAATTGTGATGTGTAGAAGCCGTGTACGCAAGGTGAAGAGTGTGTACACACGCTAAATGTGGTAATTGTCCGATTTTAGCTTAGTAGATTCCTTTCATGCCTTTAATTGAGTTGCCATAATATGTTATATTCATCATCATTAGTCTATCTTCACATGCTTTACTTGTCATCGTTATTACTTGTATTAACTCATACTTGCTAATTTGTCTTTACATGTCTAGTTGAAGTTATTGTTCTCTCTATTCCTTATTCATTATCCAACCGTTGAGTTCCTTACTTGAAGTTGTTATTTCTTGGAATATCTTATTGTAGAATTTGGTATTGAGTTACAAAAATCGTGATTCACATTGAGGTAAAGTTGTAAATTCTTGAAATACCACTCTTTTTGAGTTATTCACTTTCGGTTGCTATTGTTGAGACTCTTGTGCATATTGTGGTTGAACAATGGGCTATTTATTGTGGAACACTATTGTTGTTTACTTCTTTGGCAAGTTGTGGTATTGGGAACTTGAGGTGCAATTTGTGACATGTTGTAATATTGATAGGCATGCATTAGTATAAGGACTGGAGTTGAAACGCGTGCGGTGAGATAAGGTTGGCTTGATACGCTTGATGCTAGTAGGAAAACACTTGAACCCACGCAGTGTGATAAGGTGGGCTAAAACGAGGGTAGCTATTTCGCGAAAATAATTTTCAAAACTAAATGCAAGGCTCCCGCGGTGATATAAGGAAAGATTGTGATTTGATTTGTGAAATGAGACTATGAGGCGGTATCTCGGTAGTGGTTCTTGTTGATACCTTTCAATTACATCACTTGTGTTCTATTTCATTGTTTCCTTGGCATTTTATTCATTGTACTCTTCCGTGATGTCTTAATTGCCTTAGTTTAGTGTAGCTATTCTTGTTAAAATTCTTCATTGTATCATTTCCATTGCTTTTCATTATCATGCTGTCATATATACATGTTCAGTCTCTTATTTATTCTAGTAGGGTCTTGACATGACCTCGTCACTACTCTACCGAGGTTAAGCTTGATACTTACTAGGTACCGTTTTGGTGTACTCATGCTACACTTCTGCGCATCGTTTTGTGCAGATCCAGGTACCTCTTACCAGCCTAGGCACCGGTGAGTAAAGCTTGGATTTGGAGACTTTAAGGTATACCAGCCGGCTTCCGCAAGACTTGGAGTCACTCGCTATCTAGTTCTATTTTGATTTTCCCTTTTTTAAATATATACTGGTGTATAGGGAGGTCCTGTATACTCTTGTTGAGCTTGTGACATGGTATCACCTGATTTTGGGAGTTTTGTTCTTTTGTGTCACTGAGTTCTTTTTATGATAGTAGTTGGTTAATCTGTAAGTTTTATCATTTTCTCAGTTAAATTCTACATGTATGTTAGGCTTACCTAGTCTTAGAGACTAAGTGCCATCACAACATCCTACAGAGGGAAATTGGGGTCGTGACAAGTTGGTATCAGAGCTCTAGGTTCATAGGTGTTACGAGTCACAACTAGGTTTAGTAGAGTCTCGCGGATCGGTACTGAGACGTCTGTACTTATCTTTGAAAGGCTATGGAACTATTAGGAAAAACTTCACTTCTTTGATTCCTTATCGTGCGAATTTCTTGACTTCGAAATTCTGAATCTTTGTCTTTCTATTCTATCACAGATGCTGAGGACACTCACCCCTGGATTTGACGACTAAACACTCGCGCTCCCTGCTAGAGCCGCGAGAGGCCAAGGCCGGGGCAGAAGCCGAGGAGGGGCATGTGGTACAGGTAGAGCACCTGCCCGAGTCGTGACAGAGGAGCCACTAGTAGCTCCAGTTGGGAGGGCAATCACTTGAGGCGCCTATTTCTACCCCTGCACTTCAGGAGACTCTCGCCCGGTTCTTGAGCATCTTTGGTACTCTAGCTTAGGCGAGGTTGATTCCACTCGCACCGGTGATATGCCGGGGAATTTCGGGACGTTTTGATACTACTTGCTTAGATTTTAACTTGTTTTACGTGCATATTCCATCGATACTTATGAAATTTTAGTGTATTTGCATTACATCAAGTGTAAGGATCTAAAAGCACGGAAAAGAGCTCAAAAAGCCAACTGAAGACAAGAAAAGCAGTGAACAACATCGCAGATGTGAATATGCGGTCGCAAATTGTACATGCGAACCGCATATTTCACAATCAAATGGCAAACAAGGACAAAACTCTGGGCACTTCTTCATGTTAAGAATGTGGTCACATATGCGACTGCATAACTAGAATGCGAACCGCAAACATGCACTGGGGAATAGCAGACGCAAGCAGAGTTTTGGGTGAAAGTCAGGGTAAAGAATGCGATCGCATAATCGATATGCGCACCGCAAACCCAACCGCAAACCAAGTATGCAGTTTATAGAGTGTTGGATTTGCGATGCAGAAGGGGTTCACATTTTTTCAATACGGATCGCAATTACAGAATGCAATGAAGGCAAAATCCTTGGGTTAGGTATGCGACGGAGGAAGAATATTTGCGGACCACATTTCTGTTTTGCGACATAAATGCAGTCCGCATTATTAACATCAGGGGAAAATTAGTCTGAACTTTGCCTCGGGTTTTGCGCCTCTATAAATAGGTTTGTAGGGTTTTGTGATGGGTATCTTGTCAGAATTGAGAGCAACAAGTACAAGGTTTAAACTAATTTGAATTCTTGGAAGCTTTTTGGATCAATTACCTTATACTTTGTAAGATTATGACAGTTACTATTCTTTCACATTCAGTTTTTAGCATGAGTAACTAATTCCAAACGCTAAGGTTGTGAACCCTAGATGGGTATGATGTTATTGGGATTTTGATATTGAATATAGTTTCAACGGATGATTGATATTTATTTACTTCTTACTCTTCAAACAATTGTTAGTGGTTGCAAACATTAACAAACGCCATTTAATTCTATCTTTGCTTGGGAAAGTGAGGTAGAATTTGGTAGAAGTAAATAACAAAGACTCAAGGCTTTAAACCTTGTTTAATAAAATCGCTTAGGAATAAGTGGATTTTAATTTGGCATTAATTGATTGTTCTTAATCACAACTCTTTTGTATTTGGAAAAATCATAAAGAGGACATATTAACTATTGGAAAATACTGGGTAGTAAATTAGGCATTAATTGCATATCAAGAAAGTCTTCCGCAGGAAATATCATATTAATATCAACAGCATTATACTACATTAATGGGGACACAACCTTGGTTTCTTTAAATCATATTATTTACATTCATAATATTGCAACCAGTCTTCTTTTAAAATTACGTTCAATACATCTTTCGGTTACGATTACTTGATAGAAATACGACTTCGTTGAGTACTACACTAATTAAGTAAAAGTTTCACACCTATTCCCTGTGGGATTCGACCCCAACCTTGTTGGGTTATTATATTTGACACCGACCGCTTACACTGTCTGTTAAGGTGTAATTTGCGCGTCTCAAATTTTGGCGTCGTTGCCGGGGAATACGGTTTTGAAATTACTAATTAGTGTATACTTTACTGTACGTCTGATTCTATTCTATCACACTTTGTTTGGTTTGTTTGGTGTTGACAGGAGAACATGTCGGACTATGGTGATGATGTGGAGTTGGACGCGGAAGGAAATCCTTTTGCAGACATTGAGGAGTATATTGAGGGTGCAAACGCTCCTGCTATTGGTGCTGCTACCTTCAAAGTGTAACACAGATTAATTCTGATGCTGAAAGCGGAGGGATTTTCAGAAATTCCACATATGACGACCCAACACAACACCTCAGAAATTTCTTGGGCATATGTGCAATGCACAAGCAGAATAATGTCTCAAACGATGCCCTGAGGTTTAGATGCTTTAAGTATTCTCTAGCTGGGGATGCGAGGAAATAGCTCCAAAATCTTCCTCCAAATTCTATACATTCATGGCCCAAACTTGTCCGAGCTTTCTTGTCGAAATGGTTTCCACAAAGCAAGAAGTCAGAGCTCAGGGATAAGATCTTTTTCTTCAAGCAACTACCAGGCGAACAACTACATGAAGCGTGGGATCGCTTTAAACTATACTTGGTGAGTTCCCCAAAACAATGGTTTTCCTGATTCCATTTTGTTGGAAAAATTTTATATGGGTTTGGATCTTATGAACCAATCAATAGCGAAGAATGCAGCTGCTGGTTCTTTTATGGACAAATCCTTCGCTAGGGTGACTCAAATTTTGGATAAAATGGCAGAGCATAACCAAGCTTGGCATTTAGAGGACTCCACAGGCAGAATTGCAATCGGCTCTCCTTATTTGAACAACTTGATCAAGGAAAATAAAGAGCGAGACCAAGTAATTGCAAAACTTGCTACGAATATCAATGTGTTGACAAAGAGTTTCACGAAAAATCAGAAGAAGAAAGTGCATGTGGTTGAGAATGTGCAGCCGGCACCAAATGAAGATTATGAGGAGGCAAACTATGTCAATAACTCTCAAGGAGGGTACCAAAGGCAGCACTACCAAGGTCAAGGCTCTCAAAATCAGTGGAGACCAAACCCGCAAGGGCAATGTCACCACCCATGGCGAAACGACCAAACTGGTTCTAACCAAGGAAACTCGAACAGCAACAACAACTTTTCAAATCGAAGTTTCAAGCCTTATGTTCCTCCAAAGGGCCAGTATTCAAATCAAGGTTCTTCTAGTGAGTCTAAATTGGAGAGCATGCTTGAAAGGATACTACGCAACCAAGTAAAAGTCTGATAACACCATGAGGAACATGACTGAGTTGGTTGGCTCTCACACTATGGCGATTCAAAAACTGGAATTGCAAATGAGAGATCTTTCTCGTGAGCAACATCCACAGAAGAAGGGAACGCTTCCTACTGATACTATTGCAAATCCAAAGGGAAGTGGGAGTGGCCCAACTTCCCATATCATGGCTATCACTACCAGGAGTGGGAAGATACTGCAAGGAAAGAATGAGCAAGCAGTGGATGTGGAAGAATTTGAAAAGGAGTCAAGGTTGAAGAGCCCTATGTTGATGAAGTGAAGAAAACTCCAGAGGTTGTGCAAATCCGCTATGAGACCCGAGAAGGGATGAAGGAAAAGGCAGAAGAAACGTCAAACATTCTTCCGCCGATTCCTAGACCCCCTCCTCCTTTCCCTCAGAGACTTGCAAGAAGAGTTGACGATAGCAAGTTTGAGAAGTTCTATGATATTCTCAGACAATTATCTGTGAATATATCGTTCTTGGAGGCTTTTCAAGAAATGCCTGGTTTTGCTAAGTATCTAAAAGATTTGATCACAAAGAAGAGAACCACCAAGAATGAGGTGGTGAATATGAGTCACCGGGTTAGCTCTATTATTGCTACAAATCCTATTCAGAAGAAAGAAAACCCGGGAGCATTTACTATACCGTGCACTATTGGGATGCGGGAGTTTGCAAAGGCACTTTGTGACAATGGGGCCAGCATCAATTTAATGCCACTTGCCATTTATAAACAAGCGGGATTAGGAATGCCAAGGCCGACAAGTATGAGGTTGCAAATGGCTGACCGTTCAATCAAGAGACCAGTTGGTATTGTTGATGATGTGATTGTGAAAGTTGGGAAATTTCATATACCAGCTTATTTTGTAATTCTTGACTGCGCTGTGGATAAGGAAATCCCTATTATCTTGGAGAGACCATTTTTAGCCACTGGAAGAGCCCTTATGAATTTGGAACGTAATGAAATTAAATTCCGAGTGAACAATGAAGAAGTTACCTTCCAAGCTACTAAGGGTATGAAGCTACCAAATGAATACGAGAGCATTTCAGTGATTGGTATTGTTGATGAAGTAGATGATGCTGTTGAGATGAAGACGGAAGAACATTGCCTAGGTGAAGCATTGGCAGCTATCTTGGTAAACTTCGATGGTGATGATATGGACGGTTTTATGGAGTCGGTGAATGCGTTGGAGGGGCGTGGTTCTTACTCATATACTCCACCAAAGTTGGCCCTTGATTTGGAGAATAGAGCTACACCTCCTGCAAAGCCGTCTATCATTGAGCCACCACAAATAGAGCTCAAACCACTTCCTCCGCATTTGAGGTATAAATTTCTTGGCTTAAATAATACTTTACCAGTAATTGTTTCTGCGTTGTTGAATGATGTGCAGTTGGAATAGTTGCTGAATGTTTTGAAGAGCATAGACAAGCCATTGGTTGGACAATTGCGGACATTCGGGGGATCCCTGCTGGAATTTGTGAGCACAAGATTCAGTTAGAAAGTGGGACAAATTGAGTGTGGAACATCAGCGACAGTTGAACCCGTCAATGCAGGAAGTAGTTAAGAAGGAAATAATCAAATGGCTGGACGCTGGGGTAGTTTAACTGAGCAAGAACTGTTGGCCATTGTTTATGCCTTTCGAGAAGTTTCTTGCGTATCTGCTGGGCTCCAAAGTAAATGTGTACACCGATCATGCAGCTCTCCGCTATCTGATGGCGAAAAAAGATGCAAAGTCGCGACTGATTCGATGGGTTTTGCTGCTGCAGAAGTTCGATTTTGAAGTGATGGATCGAAAAGGAACGCAAAACCAAGTGGCGGATCACTTGTCCAGAATTGAAGAAGCGGGGAGACAAAAAAGAGAGCTGGAAATCAATGATGCATTTCCAGATGAATAAATACTGGCGTTATCTAATATCTTTGCACCTTGGTATGCAGACATCGCTAACTACATAGTCAGCGACCTTATTCCGGAAGGGTTGGAGTCTTACCAAAAGAAGAAGTTCTTGAGGGATTGTCGAAACTATTACTAGGAAGAACCCTTCTTGTTCCGTGTCTGTGCGGACAACATCATCAGGAGATGCGTTCCTGAGGAAGAAATGCTACAAATTCTAAAAGCTTGTTATGACTCACGGGTTGGGGGTCATCATGGGGGAAATAGAACGGCGGCAAAGATCTTGGAATGTGGTTACTACTGGCCGTCCATTTATCAGGATGCTAATCAGTTGGTCAAGTCTTGTGACCAATGCCAAAGGTAGGGTCCAGTCTCTAGGAGGCATGAGATGCCGATGAACTTTGTGATGGAAATCGAACTATTCGACGTCTGGGGTATTGACTTCATGGGCCCTATTATAAGCTCATGTTGGATGAAATATATCTTAGTGGCCGTGGACTACGTGTCCAAATGGGTAGAAGCCATTGCTTTACCAAACAATGAGGCTCGGAGTGTGACTGTGTTTCTAAAGAAGAATATTTTCACCCGGTTTGGCACTCCGAGAGCCATTCTCAATGATGGGGGTTCGCATTTCTACAACAAAGCCTTTAAAGTTCTCCTTGACAAGTACGTTGTCAAGAATAAAGTTGCCACACCCTATCATCCACAGTCGAGCGGTCAAGTGGAGGTATCTAACAGGGAAATAAAGAGAATACTAGGAAAAATGACCGACTGGTCGAAAAAGCTAGATGATGCTCTATGGGCACACCGCACAACGTACAAAACCCCCGTTGGTACATCCCCTTATCGGCTAGTTTTTGGAAAAGCTTGCCATCTACCAGTGGAATTTGAGCATAAGGCTATGTGGGCGTTAAAAGGATTAAACATGGATTGGGCAGAAGCTGGAGCCCTGAGGCTAGCACAATTGAATGAAATGGAGGAGTTCCGTCTCCACGCATATGAAAGTGCAGCCGTGTATAAAGAAAGAATGAAATTCATCCATGACAAAAAGATCTTAAAAAGAGTATTCAAGGCAGGGGATCTGGTATTGCTTTTCAACTCCAGACTAAAATTATTTCCAGGGAAGCTAAAATCTAAATGGTCTGGCCCTTTCAAAGTTGTCGATGTCTCTCCCTTTGGAGCTGTAGAACTAGCATCGGAGGATGGACTCTGAACCTTCAAGGTGAATGGTCAAAGAATTAAGCATTACTTGGGAGCAGACGGTGAGAAGCATTTGGTAGAGCAGCTGGATCTAAAGGATGGTCCATGCCCAACCATAGAATGAATTCAGAGGCGTCTCAACTTCGTCGTGCTGTGACGTTAAATCAAACGCTTCATGGGAGGCAACCCATGTGTGGTAACATTTATTTTTTCTAGTTGTTGTAACTTTATTTAAGTTTTTGATATCATAGTTGTACTTAGGGCTATTTGAAGGGTGTTTTAGAATGCAGGAGTTTGACAAAAGGACACAAAACTGAGAAGGAGTTCTTGCAACTGAAGAAAAACAACTATGTGACAAATGCTATACAATTGCGATCGCATTATCAATATGCGAGCCGTATTTGTATCACAAACTGAAGCAGTAAGTTGGCCTAAATTGGCTGTCAAAAATGCGAAGATGTACTGCATTTTGCGGATCGCATTTGTTTTATGCGGTCCGCATTTTCATCGCAAACTGAAGCAGAAAGTTGGATTAAAATGGCTGTCAAAAATGCGAAGATGTACTACAGTTTGCGGATCGCATTTGCTTTATGCGGTCCGCATTTTCATCGCAAATAGAGATAGAAAGTTTGGCTCAAAACGATGACACAAATGCGGTGAGGTGGTCTAATTTGCGAATCGCATTTAAACTATGCGATGACTTAACCATCGCATAGTGACAGGTAAGCGTCCGCATTTCCTCCTCTTTTAAATCCTTCAATATAGTATAAAAAAAAAAAGAGGAAAAGAATAGAGAAACCAATAGAAAAAGAGAATATCGGCGAAGAACTGAGATTCAAGCTTACCAACAACAGAGTTCTGATTAAAATTGTCGAATCTCCTGAAATCTTCTTCTTAGGTATGTGTGCTGATCCACTAAACTACCACCTTTGCTATGTCTTTGATTTTTACTCTACAAGTTAGGTTTTGAGCATTTTGGGGGATGGATACAGGAATCTAGGGCTATCAGTTGTGAGGGAATGAACATAATTGTAAATCCAAAGTATTTGCGGTCCACAAAATCAAAATGTGGACCGCGTTTTGACCGCATCCCTAAAACCTTAGATACCTGAAGAAGACAAAATATTCGGTGCCTTTGCGATCGCATAACTACTATGCGGACCGCAAAGGCACATCAAACAGGGTCAGAACATCTGGAGTACCACCAGCAAATCTGCGTCAAGTTTGCAATCGCATATCTCACTTTGCGGTAGATTTGTGATCGCATATGTGCTCTGCTAACATGTCTGTGAACAAGACCATTCTGCAATGGTTATGCGATTTGCATAGTGGTTATGCGATCGCATATCCCATAGCAGAATGAAATCTATCTTTGCACACCTATGAATGCGATGAGTTTGCGGTTCAAATAGTGGTTATGCGACCGCAAACAATGCCACGTTCATTTAATTCTTTGTTGATTATTCTTGTTTTCTTTTCTCTACTGATGACAATGTCGCTTACATCTTACCATCATGCAGATATGGCACCTAAAAAGCATTCTGCAAAGAAAAGGTCATCATCCGGTCTTAACACGACACAGCCCAAACGTGTAAGAATGGAACCAAATTTTCCAAGCACCTCCCAGTCTGATGAGGAGAACCGCTTGCCCGAAATTGATCTAGTAGCTGAAGCCAGAAGGAAGTGTGGAGATGACCTTCAGATTCGATTCGGGGTCGAAGGCTCCAAGACATTGTTTAGGGAGGGGCTAACTAAAAGAAAAATATTGGGAGAAAAATAGTTGAGTTTGAATGGACTAATGGACTACAGGAACAGTACCCTCACATTCTCGACAACATCAAAACGAGAAAATGGGAGTATTTCACTAGGGAGCCTAAAGATTACAAGGAGTCAATGGTCCGGGAATTTTATGCATCATATAGAGCTTCGAGAACCGGATACCACAGACGCAATAGAATATTTACTGGCATCGTACAGGTTCGGGGGAAGAGTGTGTTCTGCAATAGTGAGCATATTAATGAACTCTACTTCCCCGATTGGCAATCAGGCACAACCGTGTACGATGCCAAGTACTCCAACAGAGAAAATGAACGTGGATGGATAGCGTCCATAATTGCAAAAGGGACTCCTGCTTCGATAAACCCTGGAAAGAAGATCTATAAAGAGGACCTCATAAGGGGGGGAAAATTTTGGCTGAGCTTCGTCACCTCCCAGTTAATACCGACCAGAAACGAAACAGATATTAGCATTGAGAAAGCACTTCTCATTGCGTGCATTATGGCCGATATAAAAATCGATGTGGGGAGTCTCATCTTCCAGGAGATTGGTATCCAGGCAACGCAGCGTGCCACATCACTTCCATTTTCGAGTTTGATCACAGCCCTTTGCCAAGTTGTGAACGTGCCTTTCTTGCCACAAGCTGACAAACTCAGAAAGTCAACGAGTGATATAGATATCACTTGTATCAGTGATTCTGCTGCCCCAACAGAGACCCTACTTCAGGACCTTGACTCCCAAACTCTCATATCTCCCAAAGATCCAAAAACCTCCGCTGCTGCTGCAGAGCTTACTTCCTCGTCCACCATGGGTCAACCTTCTTCGACAATGCCAGCCCTTTCAAGACTTGGTCTTATTGCACAACGTGCCAATGCCGAAGTGGACCAACTCTTGAAAACCCTGCCACACCTGATCGAACAAGCCCTGACTCCAATTCAAACGTCAGTGACCGCTCTCCAACAACAACAAACATTATTTGGGGATCGTTTTCACAAACTTGAGTCCAGAGTTGAACAGATAGAGAGAGGTGAGGTTAGCGGTTTACCTCAGCTGAGGGAGGAAGTAAAATCTATGAAGACCGAACTCCAGAAATGCAATATGGAGTTCGACCTAGCATCTCTCCTCCCCAAAGAAGGTGACCAAGGTGCAGACATTGCTGCACCAGACCTGGGTTTGGACTTCACTGCTCTAATGGCAGACATTGCACCTGCGTCTACCAGAGTGTCTCAACCTCCAGCTCCTCCGGTACCGATTGATGTTACTGATGACGAGACATCGAGACAGTCATCAGAGTTAGAGGAGGAAGAGACAGAGGATACCAGTTCATGGTCCGACGAGGCTGATGACCCTCATGAGAAGGGCAAAGCGATTGATGCTCCAACAGTGGAGGAAGAGGAGCACGCACAAATTGAGCGGGCCATACAGCACTCGCTAGCGGATGTGGCCGCCCTTGCAGACCCATCGGCCACTCAGCCACCAGTGGGCGAAGCTAACAGCTCACCAGCCCCACCACCAGCTCCCGTTCTGTCCCACAGCCCTCTTGCAGCTACAAAGGATCCATATGCCACTGAGTCCCTTAGTGCGAATGCGCCCCAGGGAGCCCCTTGAACTCTAACTTCTTTTCTTATGCATTTGGGACAATGCATGATTTCGGTTGGGGGTGGTAGCCGTATTTGTACATTTGATCTATTTTCCTGTATGTTTTGCGATATTAGTAACTGTAAAATATGTATTAATGTTTAATGATTTCTGTATATATGTTGTGTAGTTAAATAGATAGTAAAGTGAAGTTTGCCAATAAAATCCCCTTGTTTTTTCTTTGCCGGGTTCTTTTTCAAGAGTGTAATAGTAGAACCAGGACAGTAAACGAGACATGTTGACCGGGACGGTGTAATTGTTTAGTATCAAGCATGTGCATCTGTGTGTAGATTATACCCTTTTTTACAGATCAAATGTGTGAACTTGAGGCTCACTCTGTAACTCTAGGTCTACCTAGAGTCATGTATTTATACATGAGGAAAGCCTCGAGTGGACAAATGTTAACTCTAAAGCTGTAAACTATGTTAACCGAACAGTGTGTGAGCCATGTGTGAGCTCTTTGTTTAAATAGTTCTTGTGTTTGCTTCTGCCATCTAGAACTTGCCCGGTTGGTTTTTCGACGCTTATTATAATTACACTGAGTTGGAGAGAGGATCTTAGGCATTCTTTGTTTTATTTATGAAATCTCTTTAGCCTTTTTAGCTTACCTGTGCATAAATGATATCACTAGTACCCTATTTGAGCCTTTTAGCCTTTTCCTTGGCCTCCTCATTAGAAACCTTTCCTGTTCGTAAAACAACTATCTCTTTTGAACCTGTTCCTCCTTGAACATATAGAATGAGGCTAATAGCCTAAGTTGGGGGTGTGGGTCAAAATGGAAATGAATAAGGTTATGCAGTGAGGGTGAGAGATTATACCTCAAAGTGCTAATGTGAAAGCTCCAAAAAAAAAAAGAAAAGAAAAAGGAAAGAAAAAAAAAACCAAAAAGACAATAGTTATATATGTATTTATAATAATGGAGCTCTGAAGGAAATTAGAGAGGTATTTAAGGTGGGTCCACATTGGGAACTAAATGCCATTGAGGCTATGGGGTGTGAAAAGAGCAAAGTGTAAGAAGCAAGAAACATGTAATTAGTGTTCAAGGAGGATGTAGTCACTCATATCTAAATATTTATCCTATCCTTCCTTAAACCTACATTACAAGCTTAAAAAGTCCTTATGTGATCTCCAACCGAGTGTTCTTAGAAGTAAGTGACGAATTAAAATAAGGGCAAGCCTATGGTATTGGTATGTGGTGACACTTGAAATTTTGTTCTGAGAGTGAGAGTATTTGCACTTCAGTCCCTTTGTATTGTTATGATAAATATTGTGAGTTTGGGACATTCTTTCTAGTGAGGGCACATGAACTGCGAGGTTGATAGAAAGTTGAATCTGAGTAAAGCATAAGTGCATTCAGCTGAAGGTAGCCTTTAGTCACTTTATTGAGGCTCAAAGTTCACAAGCTGATTGATTGTCCTTGAATATACTAATGATTCAGGGAGGGTAAAGCATTCAAAGAGGTATGCTTGTAATACTAACAACAAACACTGTCTATAGTCATTATTGTTTCATGTCTGTTAAGTAGAGTCTAGAATAAGATAGTATCGTTTTAGTTGCTTGAGGACAAGCAAGAGTTTAAGTTGGGGTGTTGATGTGCCGGGGAATTTCGGCACATTTTGATACTACTTGCTTAGATTTTAACTTGTTTTACATGCATATTCCATCGATACTTATGTAATTTAAGTGTATTTGCAGTACATCATGTGTAAGGATCTAAAAGCACGGAAAAAAGCTCAAAAAGCCAACTGAAGACAAGAAAAGCAGTGAACAGCATCGCAGATGTGAATATGCGGTCGCAAATTGCACATGCGAACCGCATATTTCACAATCAAATCGCAAACAAGGATAGAACTCTGGGCACTTCGTCATGTTAAGAATGTGGTCGCATATGCGACCGCATATCTAGAATGCGAACCACAAACATGCACTGGGGAATCGCAGACGCAAGCAGAGTTTTGGGTGAAAATCAGGGTAAAGAATGCGATCGCATTTTGCGATCGCATAATCGATATGCGCACCGCAAACCCAATCGCAAACCAAGTATGCAGTTTACATAGTCTTGGATTTGCGATGCAGAAGGGGTTCGCATTTCTTCAATGCGGACCGCAATTACAGAATGCGATGAAGGCAAAATCCTTGGGTTAGATATGCAACGGAGGAAGAAGATTTGCGGACCACAATTCTGTTTTGCGACAGAAATGCGGTCCGCATTATTAACATCAAGGGAAAATTAGTCCGAACTTCGCCTCGGCTTTTGGGCCTCTATAAATAGGTTTAATAGGGTTTTGTGAGGGGTATCTTGTCAGAATTGAGAGCAACAAGTACAAGGCTTAAACTATTTTGAATTCTTGGAAGCTTTTTGGATCAATTACCTTATACTTTGTAAGATTATGACAATTACTATTCTTTCACATTCAGTTTTTAGCATGAGTAACTAATTCCAAACGCTAAGGTTGTGAAGCCTAAATGGGTATGATGTTATTGGGATTTTGATATTGAATATAGTTCCAACGGATGATTGATATTTATTTACTTCTTACTCTTCAAATAATTGTTAGTGGTTGCAAACATTAACAAACGCCATTTAATTCTATCTTTGCTTGGGAAAGTGAGGTAGAATTTGGTAGAAGTAAATAACAAAGACTGAAGGCCTTAAACCTTGTTTAATAAAATCGCTTAGGAATAAGTGAATTTTAATTTGGCATTAATTGATTGTTCTTAATCACAACTCTTTTGTGTTTGGAAAAATCATAAAGAGGACATATTATCCAACTATTGAAAAATATTGGGTAGTAAATTAGGCATCAATTGCATATCAAGAAAGTCTTCCATTGGAAATATCATATTAATATCAACAACATTATACTACATTAAGGGGGACACAACCTTGGTTTCTTTAAATCATATTATTTACATTCATAATATTGCAATCAGTCTTCTTTTAAAATTACGTTCAATACATCTTTCGGTTACGATTACTTGATAGAATTACGACTTCGTTGAGTACTACACTAATTAAGTAAAAGTTTCACACCTATTCCCTATGGGATTCGACCCCAACCTTGTTGGGTTATTACATTTCACACCGACCGCTTACACTGTCTGTTAAGGTGTAATTTGAGCGTATCAACCGGCCACACCTATTCCAAGAGGTTATATCGCTGCAGCCGGTTGTCCCTGTTCAGCTCGAGGTTAGGGTGGCAGCATGGGAAAAGGAGCAGCTCAAGCTCGAGAGGTATAAGATGTAACAATCTCCTACTTTTAGCGGCCTAGCTATAGAGGACGCACATGGCTTACTGGAGAAGTGCCACTGTATTCTGCGTACCATGGGTATATTGGAGCCTAGCGGGGTTCCTTTCACTACTTTCTAGCTGTCGGGGCCAGTGTACCGGTGGTGGTGAGCTTATGAGGAGGGTTGTCCCCCAGAGCCTTCGGGACGCATGGCACGTAGATTTTGAGCAGTTGTGCCAGGGCGCTATAACCGTGTCAGAGTATGCTGTTAGGTTGAGTGAATAGTCCAAACATGCACCTGCCTTAGTTCTCACAGTCAGAGAGCAAGCCCGTCGATCTCTCGAGAGGCTCATCTACGGTATTAGATTCAGCATGGCTCGAGATTGGGAGAGTAATACTTCATACCAGCAGGTGGTAGAGATCGTATGGAGATTGGAGGGTATGCGGGGCTGGAGAGAGAGGACAAGAAGGCCAAGAGGCCTCCAAATTCTGGCACCTATAGTGGTGCTCGTGCCCTAGTTGCAGCCCGTCATGTTAGAGGCTATGTGAGTCGTCCAATTCATTCAGCACTTCCAGCTTCTAGTGGTATTCTAAATACTCCCAGGCCTCAGGTTGCTCATATGCACCGCAACTGTCTAGTGTACCTCCTGCACAGGGTGCTTTCAGTGGTCAGTCTAGCCGACCAAGACCGAGCCAGTTTCGGCAGCCACGTCCTCCGAGAGCTTATTTTGAGTGTGATGATACTCGTCATATGGTAAGGGACTGCCCCAAACTCAGGAGGGATGCACCTCTACAGACTACTCAGGTTCCACGTATTCAACATGATTCCCAGACTTCTTAGGCCGTGGTCACTGCACAAGTTGCCCCTCTACCTACACAACCAGCTAGGGGTGGAGGTCAGGTGGGTAGGGGTCGCCCTAGAGGGGGAGGCCAGACCAGGTGTTATGCTTTCTCGGGTAGGATAGAGGCGGTTGCATCAGACACCGTTATTCATAGGTATTGTTCTGATTTGTCATAGATGTGCATAAGTCATATTTGATCAGGGCTCCAATAATTCATATGTTTCATCTTACTTTGCTCCGTATTTGGTATATGTCGTAATTTTTTGAGTTCTCCTATTTATGTGTCCACGTTTGTGGAAGATTCTATTGTTGTTGACCGTGTGTATCGGTCATGTTTAGTTTTTTTCGGTGGTTTTGAGACCGGAGTTGATCTATTGTTGCTCAGTATAGTAGAATTTGATGTTATTTTGGGCATGGACTGCTTGTCGCGCTATCATGCTATTCTTGATTGTCACGCCAAGAAAGTGACGTTGGCTATGCCAGGTTCGTCGCGGTTGGAGTGGAGGGGTACTTTGGATTATGTTCCTAGAAGAGTGGTGCACATCGGATGGTTAGAAGGTGTATGAGGAATATCTAGCCATTGTGAGAGATGCTAGTGTTGATAATCCTACCATTGAGTTAGTTCTGGTAGTGAGATACTATCTAGATGTATTTCCGGTAGACCTTACGGGCATGGAGCCTGATAGGGATATCGATTTTGGTATTGACTTGTTGCCGGGCACTCAGCTCATTTATACTCCACCATATCGTATGGCCCCAGCGAAGTTGAAGGACTTAAAGGAGCAGTTGCAAGAGTTGCTTGATAATAAGGTTTTCATTCGGCCTAGTGTGTCACCTTGGGGTGCTCCAATTCTATTTGTGAAGAAAAGGATTGTTCTATGCACATGTGTATTGATTATTGAAAGTTGAAAAAGATTACAGTGAAGAACAGGTATTCATTGCCACACATTGATGACTTATTTAATTAGCTATAGGGTGCTAGAATGTTCTCCAAGATTGATTTGCGGTCAGGTTGTAACCAGCTAATGATTCAAGATCCAAATATTCTGAAGACTACTTTCACGACTAGGTATTGTCATTATGAGTTCCTTATGATGTCATTTGGGCTGACCAACGCCTCAGAAGCATTCATGCACTTGATGAACAGTGTATTCCAGCCCTATCTTGACTCATTCGTCATTGTGCTTATTAACGACATCCGTAATCCCAGAGCTGGGAGGATCATGAGAAACACATGAGGGTCGTGCTCCAAACCTTGAGGTAAAAGAAGTTTTATTCAAAGTCTTCAAAGTGTGAATTCTGGCTTGATTCAGTGGCATTTTTTAGTCATATGGTATCGCGTGAGGAGATCAAGGTAGATTCGAAGACGATTGAAGCAGTGCATAGTTGTCCTAGACCATTGTCAGCTACTAAGATCCGGAGTTTTCTTTGTTTGGCATGGTACTACCACCGTTTCGTTGAGGGTTTCTCATGTATTGCTGCACCTATGACTAGGTTGACCCATATGGGTGCTCCGTTCAGATGGACCAAGGATTTTGAGGAGACCTTTCAAAAGCTCAAGACTGCTTTGACTACAACGCAGTGTTGGTGTTTCCTATGGGTTTGGGGTCTTACACTGTGTACTGTGATGCGTTACATATTGGACTCGATGCGATGTTGATGCAATACGGTAGGGTGATTTCCTACACGTCTAGATAGCTTAAGGTACATGAGAAGAATTATCCTTTCCATGACTTAGAATTAGCAGATACTGTTCATGCATTGAAAATTTGGTGGCACTATTTGTACGGTGTTCCTTGTGAGGTCTATACAGATCACCGGAGTTTACAACATCTGTTGAAATGAAAGGATCTTAATTTGCGGCAGCAAGGATGGTTAGAGTTGCTTAAAGACTATGATATTACTATTCTATATAATCCTGGGAAAGCCAATGTGGTGGTCTATGCCTTGAGCCAAAAGGCGGAGAGCTTGGGCAGTTTAGCATATCTACAAGCAGCTGGGAGAGGCCATTAGCATTGGATGTTCAGCCCTTGACCAACCAATTTGTTTGATTGGATGTTTAAGAGCCGAGTCAAGTTCTTGCTTGCATGGTTTCTCGGTCTTCTCTATATGATCGCATCAGAGATCGTCAGTATGATGACCCTTATTTGCTTCTCCCTAAGGACACCGTTCAGCAAGGCGATGCCAAGGAGGTTACTATTGGGGATGACGGTGTGTTGCGGATGCTGGGCCGACAATGTGTACCCAATGTGAATGGTTTATGTGAGTTGATTCTTTAGGAGGCTAACAGTTCGCGCTACTCCATTCATTCGGGTTGCCGCTAAGATGTATTCGGAACTTCAGGCAGCACTGTTGGTAGTGGAGGATGAAGAAAGACATAGTGGTGATGTAGCTCGGTGCCTAAACTGTCAGCAAGTGAAGTATGAGCATTAGTGACCAAGTGAGTTGCTTCGGAGGCTTGAGATTCACGAGTTGAAATAGGAGCGAGTTACCATGGATTTCGTTGTTGAGCTCCCACGGACTCAAAAGAAGTTTGACGCAGCATGGGTGATCGGGGATAGGTTGACCAAGTCAGCTCATTTCATTCCAGGGGTGACTACTTATTCTCCATAGCAGCTGGCTTAGGTCTATATTCGTAATATTTTCATGGCGTGCTGGTGTCCATCATCTCTGATCGGGGTATGCAGTTTACATTG
The DNA here is from genome assembly GCA_002018475.1 of Nicotiana obtusifolia. Taxonomy (NCBI): domain Eukaryota; kingdom Viridiplantae; phylum Streptophyta; class Magnoliopsida; order Solanales; family Solanaceae; genus Nicotiana; species Nicotiana obtusifolia. The sequence goes on along the minus strand of MCJB01011166.1, from coordinate 77,995 downwards.
TAATTCTGGAAGGTCTTACAGTGTGAATTAGGCACAAGAGTTGAGTTCAGTGCATAATTCCACCCTCAGACGGACAGACAGTCTGAGTGCACTATTCAGATATTAGAGGATATGCTCCGTGCCTGTGTTATAGAGTTCGAGGGTTCTTGGGATCAGTTTTTGCCGCTTGCGGAGTTTTCCTACAACAACAACTACCAAGTATTCAGATGGCTCCGTATGAGGCCTTGTATGAGAAGCGGTGTCGATCTCCGGTGGGTTGGCTTGACCTGGGTGAGGCGAAGCTATTGGGTACTGACTTGTTTAAGGATACTTTGGAAAAGGTTAAGTTAATTCAGGATCGACTTCGTACAACCCAATCTAGACAAAAGCGTTATATGGATCGGAAGGTTGGCGATGTTTTATTCATGGTTGGAGAGCGGGTCTTGCTCCGGGTTTTGCCCATTAAGGGTGTTATGAGGTTCGAGAAGAAGGGCAAGTTGAGCCATTGGTATATCAGACCGTTTGACATTATTGAGAGGATTGGTTAGGTGGCCTACAAGCTTGCATTGCCATCTAATCTAGCTACAGTTCATCCACTATTCCATGTTTCTATGCTCTGGAAGTATCACGGTGATCCGTCCCATATATTAGATTTTAGCTCAGTCCAATTGGACAAGGATTTGTCTTGTTTTGAGGTGCCGGTGGCCATTTGGACAGGCAGGTCTGAAAGTTGAGGTCAAAGAGCATTGCGGCAGTGAAAGTTCAATGGAGGGGTCAACTAGTCAAGGAGGCGACTTGGGATACTAAGCATGATATGCGTAGACGTTATCCTCCTCTTTTAACCACTTCAGGTATGTCTCTATTCTCGTTCGAGGACGAACATTTGTTTTAAGATGGGGAGGATGTGACGACCAGGCTGATCATTTTGAGTATTTTAGCCCTGATCCCCTATTTATTGCCTCCTCTATGTTATATTGTGGTTATGTGACTTGCCGGGGGTGTTTGGTTATGGTTCGGGTGAGTTTCGGAGTGAAATGGGACACTTAGTCCCGAAGTTAGAAGTTTAAGTTGAAAGAGTTGACTGTAGTTTGACTTTGGTGTAGACGATTCCATAATGGAGTTTTTACGATTTTAATTGCTCCGTATTGTGATTTTGGACTTAGGAGTGTGTCCGGATATTGATTTAGAGGTTTGTAGGTTGTTCCTGCTTAAATTGGCGAAATTTAGAAAGTTAATGGTTTGGAAGGTTGAGAAGTTTGACCGGGAGTCGACTTTATTGATATTGGGGTCGGATTCCGATTCTTGAAGTTGGAATAGGTCTGTCATGTCATTTATGACCTGTGTGAAACATTTGAGGTCAATCGGAGTTGTTTTGGTATGAATCGGCGTTAGTTTTGGAAGTTGTATGTTCATAGTTTTAATTGGCTTGAATTGGGTTTGCGATTCATAGAATTGATGTTGTTTGATGTGATTTTTGGCCTCGAGTAGGTTCTTCATGTGTTTTGAAAGTTTTTGGTATACTCGGACGGGGTCCCCAGGGTGAATCAGATTAAAATCGGATCAATTCGGACCTTGGTTGATTTTTTGAGTAGCTGTTGTTTCGGTGTCATTGCACCTGCGGAGGGTTTGGCCGCAGGTACAGGCATGCAAGTGTACCATGGTCATTGCAGATGCAGAAAGGGCTAGCCAGGCTTAGGGTCGCAGAAGCGGAGAACCTTCCGCAGGCGCGAGTGCGCAGGTGCAGACACGCAAGTGCACCATGGTCAAGCAGATGCCAAAAGGGCTAGCTCGGCCTGCGGTCCTAGAAGCGGAGACCCTTCCACAGGCACGAGTGCACAGGTGCGCCAAGGCTCCGCAGGAGCGTACGTGCATGTGCACAATTTTCTCTGCAGAAGTGGATGATGTGCCGGGTAATTTCAGCATATTTTGATATTACTTGCTTAAAGTTTGACTTGTTTTACTTGCAAATTCTCATGATACTTATGTAATTTTAGTGTATTTGCAGCATATCAAGTGTAAGGACCCAGAAGTACGGAAAAGAGTTCAAAAAGTTAGCTGAAGAAAAGAAAAGAAGTAAAAGCCTCGCAAATACGAGTATGCGGTCGCAAACAGAAAATGCGAATCGCATATTCCACAAGTAGATCGCAAACAAGGACAGAACTCTAGGCCAATCTTCATGACGAGAATGCGGTCGCAAATGCGACCGCAAAACAGGAATGCGAACCGAAAAATAACAAGGTGAAATCGCGAACACAAATAGAGTCCTGGGTGAAAATAAGAGTGGAGAATGCGATTGCATATCACGATCGCATAATCAACATGAGAACCGCGAATCAAAACGCGATGAGAGCAAAATTTTCTGGTGGAATTTGCGATGGGCGATGATGATCTGCGGTCCATATTTCTATTCTGCGACAGAAATGCGGTCCGCATTATTACAACATGGGCAAATCAGACCGAAATTCGCCTCGGGTTTTAGGCCTCTATAAATAGGTTTTATTGGGTTTTCTGAAGAGAGTCTTGTCAGAATTTAGAGTACAAAGTACGGCAATTGACTATTTTGAATTCTTAGAAGCTTTTGGGGATCAAATACCTTCTATTTGTGTAAGATGATATCAGTTACTATTCTTTGTTCTTTAATTATCGGCATGTGTAGCTAAATTCAAACGCTGAGGTTGTGAACCCTAGATGTGTAGAATGTTGTTGAGATCTTGATATTGAATCTAAAGGAAGCTTGATATTTATTTATTTCTTGTTCTTCAATTAATCGTCAGTGGTTGCAAACATTAACAAACGCCAATTAACTCTATCTTATCTTGGAAAAGTAAGATAGAATTTGGTAGAAATAAATAACAAAGACTCAAGGCTTTAAACCTTGTTTAATAAAATCGCATTGGGATAAGTAGGTTTTAATTTGGCGTTTAATTGGTTGTTCTTAAGCATAAATCTTTTGTATTCGGGAGAATCGTAGAGAGGATACATTATCCAATTATTGGGAAATATTGGATAGTAAATTAAGCATCAATTTCATATCAAGAAAGGTATTCAATATTAATATCAAGAACATTATACTACATAAAGGGGGACACAACCTTGGTTTCTTAAATTCATATTTTTCACATTCATACTATCAAAGTTAGTTTTCAGTTTTCATTTACTTATACATTCAACACTCCTTTATTCTATTTGACGTACTTGATAGAATTACGACTTAGTCATGTATTACATTAATTAGATAATAGTTTCACACCTATTCCCTATGGGATTCGACCCCAACCTTGTTGGGTTATTATATTTGACATCGACCGCTTACACTATTATTAAGGTGTAATTTGAGCGAATCAAATTTTGGCGCCGTTGCCAAGGAATACGATTTTGAAATTGCTAATTAGTGTATACTTTACTATACGTTTAATTCCACTTGATTACACGCCGTTTGTTTTGGTTGTTGTAGACAGGGAGATATGTCGGACCATGAAGATGATGTAGAGGTAGAGAAGGAAGGAAACCCTTTTGCAGATATTGAAGAATATATCGAGGATACAAATGCTATAGTACCTCCGGCTATAAGTGCTGCTACTTTCAAGGTGGAGCATGGACTAATTCTGATGCTGAAAGCGGAGGGATTTTTCAGAAACTCCACTAATGACGATCCAACACAGCACCTCAGGAATTTCTTGGGTGTTTGTGCGATACACAAGCAAAACCATGTCTCTGACGATGCCTTAAGGCTGAGATGCTATAAGTATTCGTTAGCTGGGGATGCGAGGAAATGGCTTCAAAATCTTCCTCCGAATTCCATACGTTCATGGCCTGAACTTTTCCGGGCATTCTTGTCAAAATGGTTTCCACAAAGCAAGAAGTCTGAGCTCAGGGACAAGATATTCTTCTTTAAGCAACTACCTGGTGAACAATTACACGAAGCATGGGATCACTTCAAGTTGTACTTGGTGAGGTCTCCAAACCATGGCTTTCCCGATTCTATCTTGCTAGAAAAATTCTACATGGGTTTGGATCCTAAAACCAATCAATAGCGAAGAATGCAGCTGCTGGATCTTTTATGGATAAAACCTTCACTAGAGTGACTCAGATCTTAGATAAAATGGAAAAACACAATCAAGCTTGGCATTATGAGGATACAACAGGTGGTATTGCAATTGGATCTCCTTCTATGAATAACTTGATCAAGGAAAATCAAGAATGAGACCAAGTAATTGCAGAACTTGCTACAAACGTCAATGTGTTGACAAAGCTTTTCATGGAAAATCAGAAGAAGAAAGTGCATGTGGTTGAGAATGTGCAGCCGGTGCAAAGTGATGATTATGAAGAGGCAAATTATGTTAATAATTCTCAAGTGGGTATCAAGGGCAGAATTACCAAGGTCAAGGCTCGTAGAATCAATGGAGACCAAACCCACAAGGGCAAGGTCACCATCAATGGCACAATGACCAAAGTGGCTCTAACCAAGGAAACTAGAACAACAATAATAATTTTTCAAATCGAAGTTCCAACCCTTATGTTCCTCCAAAGGGTCAGTATTCGAATCAGGGATCCTCTAGTGAGTCTAAATTAGAGAGCATGCTTGAAAGAATATTACAAAACCAGGAAAAATCTGATAATTCCATGAAGAACATGACTGAATTGGTTGGCTCTCACACTGCGGCGATTCAAAAGTTGGAATTGCAAATGAGAGATATTTCTCGTGAGCAATATCCACAGCAGAAGGGAACACTTCCTAGTGATACGATTGCAAATCCAAAGGGGAGTGGAAGTGGCCCAACTTCCTATATTATGGCTATCACTACCAGGAGTGGTAAGACATTGCAAGGAAGAGATGAGCAAGTAGTCGATGTGGAAGAACTTGAAGAAGGGGTCGAAGTTGAAAAACCTAATGTTGCTGAAGTAAACAAAAATCCAGAAGTTGTGCAAAATCGAAATGAGACCCAAGAAGGGATAAAGGACAAGGCAGAAGAAACATCAAACATCCATCCGCCAATTGCTAGACCCCCTCCTCCTTTCCCTCAGAGACTTGCGAGAAGAGTTGACGACAACAAGTTTGAGAAGTTCTATGACATTCTCAAGCAGTTATCGGTGAATATACCATTCTTGGAGGCTTTCCAAGAAATGTCGGGGTTTTCCAAGTATCTAAAGGATTTGATCACGAAGAAGAGAACCACCAAGAATGAGGTGGTGAATATGACTCACCGGGTTAGCTCTATCGTTGCTACAAATCCAATCTAGAAAAAAGAGGACCCGGGAGAATTTACTATTTCGTGCACTATTGGAGTGCCGATTCGCAAAGGCACTGTGTGACAATGGGGCCAGCATCAATCTAATGCCACTTGCCATCTACAAACAAGCTAGATTAGGAATGCCAAGGCCGACGAGCATGAGGTTGCATATGGCTGACCGTTCAATCAAAAGACCAGTCGGTATTGTAGATGATGTGATTGTGAATGTTGGGAAATTTCATATTCCAGCTGATTTTGTTATCCTTGATTGTGCTGTGGACAAGGAAATCCCTATTATATTGGGGAGACCATTCTTAGCTACTGGAAGAGCCCTTATGGATTCGGAGCGTAATGAAATCAAGTTCCGGGTGAACAACGAAGAAGTTACCTTCCAAGCTAGTAAGGGTATGAAATTACCAACCGAATACGAGAGCATTTCACTAATCGGTATTGTCGATGAAGTTGACGAGCCTGTTGAGATGAAAATGGAAGAGCAATGCCTAGGTGAAGCACTGGCAGCTATATTGGTGAATTTCGTTGGTAATGATATGGAAGGCTTTATGGAGTCGGTGAATGCATTAGAAGGACGTGGCTCTTACTCATATGTTCCACCAAAACTGTCCCTAGATTTGGAGAATAGATCTATACCTCCTGCAAAGCCGTCCATTATCGAACCACCTAAATTAGAGCTCAAACCACTTCCATCGCACGTGAGGTATAAATTTCTTGGCTTGAATAATACTTTACCGGTAATTTTTCTTCGTTGTTGAATGATGTGCGGGTAGAGCAGTTGCTGCAAGTTTTGAAGGAACACAGACAAGCCATTGGTTGGAAAATGGGGGACATTCGTGGAATCCCTGCTGGAATTTGTGAGCACAAGATTCAACTAGAAAATGGGACAAAACCGAGTGTGGAGCACCAGCGACGGCTGAATCCATCAATGCAGGAAGTGGTGAAGAAAGAGATAATAAAAATGGCTGGACGCTAGGGTAATCTACCCAATTGCCGATAGTTCATGGGTGAGCCCGGTGCAATGCGTGCCAAAGAAGGGAGGCATGACTGTGGTCAAGAATGAAAAGAACGAGTTGATTCCAACAAGGACAGTAACCTGATGGCGGGTATGCATGGATTACAGAAAACTCAATAGCGCCACATGCAAGGACCGCTTCCCTATGCCTTTTACTAATCAAATGCTTAATCGGCTAGCTGGAAAGTCCTTCTATTGCTTCCTCGACGGATACTCTGGGTATAATCAGATCAATATAGCTTTGGAGGACCAGGAGAAGACAACGTTCACATGCCCGTATGGAACATTTGCTTTCAGTCGAATGCCATTCGGCTTATGCAATGCTCCAGCCACCTTCCAGAGATGTATGATGTCTACCTTTTCTGATATGGTAGAGGATTTCCTTGAGGTCTTTATAGATGATTTTTCGGTAGTCGGGGAAACTTTTGAGCATTGCTTGAAGAATCTGAAACAAGTGCTAAAGCGATGCGAAGAGACAAACCTTGTACTAAATTGGGAGAAATGTCACTTCATGGTGGATGAAGGTATTATTTTGGGGCATAAAATCTCAAGGCATGGCATAGAGGTGGATAAAGCTAAAATAGAGATCATCTCCAAGCTTCCGCCACCCACATCCGTAAAAGGTGTCCGTAGTTTTTTGGGGCATGCTGCATTCTACAGGCGGTTCATTAAGGACTTTTCAAAGATTGCAAACCCAATGTGCAAACTCCTTGAGAAGGATGAAAAGTTCGTCTTTCATGAGAAATGCGCGCAGCTTTTGAGGAACTGAAGACAAAGCTCACCACGACACCCATTATTGTTACACTTGATTGGTCGCTGCCTTTTGAGCTTATGTGCGATGCTAGCGGTGTAGCTATTGGAGTTATGCTAGGACAAAGACACAATAAAGTTCTTCACCCAATATATTATGCTAGCAAGACACTTAATGGGGCGCAGATGAATTACACTGTAACCGAGCAGGAACTGTTAGCCATTGTGTATGCGTTCGAGAAGTTCCGTGCGTATCTATTGGGCTCTAAAGTGATTGTGTACACGAATCATGCAGCTCTCTGTCATTTGATGGCGAAGAAAGATCCAAAGCCACGACTAATCCGATGGGTTTTACTGCTGCAAGAGTTCGATTTCCAAGTTATGGATCGCAAGGGAACACAAAACAAAGTGGCAGATCACTTATCTAGACTTGAAGAATCAGGGAGACAAAAAGAAGAGCTGGAAATAAATGACTCATTTCCAGATGAACATATACTGGTGGTATCCAATTCATTGGCACCGTGGTATGCAGACATCGCCAACTACATTGTCAGCGATCTTATTCCGAAAGGGTTAGAATCATACCAACGGAAGAAGTTCTTGAGGGATTGTCGCAACTATTATTGGGAAGAACCATTCTTATTCCGTGTCTGTGCTGATAACATAATTAGAAGATGCGTGCCTGAGGAAGAGATGCTACAGATTCTGAAAGCTTGTCATGACTCACTAGTTAGTGGTCATCATGTGGGTGATAGAACAGATGCAAAGATTTTGGAGTGTGGTTATTACTGGCCGACTATTTATCAAGATGCTAATCAGTTGGTGAAGTCTTGCGACCAATGCCAACGACAGGGCCCAATTTTGAGGAGGCATGAGATGCCTATGAACTTTGTTATGGAAATCAAACTATTCGATGTTTGGGGTATTGACTTCATGGGCCCTTTCATAACATCATGTGGGATGAAATACATCCTAGTGGCTGTGGACTATGTGTCCAAATAGGTAGAAGCCGTTGCCTTACCAAACAACGAAGCGCAGAGTGTGACCGCATTTATAAAGAAGAATATCTTCACCCGGTTTGGCACCCCGAGAGCCATTCTCAGTGATGGAGGTTCGCACCTCTGTAACAGAGTCTTTAAAGGTCTCCTTGACAAGTATGGGGTTAAGCATAAGGTTGCCACACCTTATCATCCACAATCGAGCGGTCAATTTGAGGTATCCAACAGGGAGATAAAGAGCATTCTATCAAAGACGGTGAACCCAAATAGGACCGATTGGTCAAGGAAGCTAGATGATGCTCTATGGCATACCGTACAACTTACAAGACCCCTATCGGTACATCCCCTTATCGATTAGTCTTCGGAAAAGCGTGCCATTTACCCGTAGAACTCGAGCATAAGGCTATGTGGTCCTTAAAAAGATTAAACATGGACTGGGCGGAGGCCGGAGCTCTAAGGCTAGCACAGTTAAATAAAATGGAGGAATTCCGTCTTCACGCTTATGAGAGTGCGGCAGTTTATAAAGAACGAATGAAATTCGTCCATGAAAAAAAGATCTTGAAAAGAGAGTTTAAGGCAAGGGATCTGGTATTGCTGTTCAATTCCAGACTAATACTATTTCCGCGGAAACTGAAGTCTAAATGGTCTGGACCATTTAAAGTTGTGAATGTCTCTCCTTTTGGAGCTATTAAATTAGCATCGGAGGATGGGCTCCGAACTTTCAAGGTGAACGGGCAAAGAATCAAGCACTACTTGGGAGCGGATGGAGAGAAACATTTAGTAGAGCAGCTGGCCAAAGGATGATCCAATCCCAACAAAGGAATGATTGCAGAGGCATGTTAGCCTCGTCGTGCCGCGACGTTGAACCAAGCGCTTCATGGGAGGCAACCCATGTGTGGTATCACTTTTGTTTGTGTTGTATCTTTATTTAAGCTTTAATATCACAATTGTACTTAGGGCTATTTGAAGGGTTTTAGAATGCAGGAATGTGACGAAAGGACATAGGAATTTAAGAGGAGTTCTTGAAACTACAAAAAAACAACAAGGTGCAAATTGCGACACAAATGCGATCGCAATTTCAATATGCGAACCGCATTTGTGCCGCAAACTGAAGTAGAAAGTTGAGCAAATATAGCTGTTATCAATGCAACGAAGCGCAGAATTTTGTGAATCGCATTTGAGTTATGCGAACCGCATTCTCACTACAAACAGGAACAGAGAGTTCAGCTCAATAGTCTGATATAAACGCGGTGAAGTATCCTAGTATGCGATTCGCATATACATTATACGACGACCCATCGCATAATTGCCAGGTACGTGTTCGATTCCATCCTCTTCTTAAACCTTCAACCTAAGTGTATAAAAAAAAATTAAAAAAAAAAAAAAGAGAAGAGAAAACAGCAACAGAGAAAGACCTCAGCCGAACATCATCGGAAAATTAAAAGTGCAAGTTCACCAAACATCAAAGAGTTGATTCAAAGTTGTCCTAAGACCTACAATCTTCTTCACAAGGTACGTTCATCCTTTGCTCCATGTTAAATTTTTATTTCGCAAGATTAGGATTAATGATTCAGTGATGTTTTTCAATTTTTTGGGATGGAAGATAGAAATCTAGGGTCTTCTTACTTGAGGGATGAACATACTTGTATATTTTAAGGTATTTGCAGACCACAAAATCAAAATGTGGACCGTACTTTGACCGCATCCTTAAACCCTAGGTGTCTGAGGAAGACAACATATGCATTGATTTTGCGATCGCATAATAGATATGCGGACCGCAATCCCACCGCAAACACGGCCAGAACATTTGATTAGTATAGGTGAACTTTGTTGTGCATATGCGATCGCATATCCCACTGTGCGACGAGTATGCGATCGCATTTATGTGTATTCAACAGGCTTCTACACAAAGGTATTCTGCGATGGGTTTGCGATTCGCATAGATGTTATGCGATTTGCAGAACCGCAGAATTCCATCTAACTGTCAAGCATAGGAATGCGACGTGTTTGCGGTTCGCATAGTGGGTATGCGTCCGTAAACCGCGCCGCATTTCAGTAACTCTTTGGTCATTTTTCCTATTTTGCTTTTCTCGAATGATGATAATGTCACTTACATCTCCCACTTATGCAGATATGGCAGCCAAGAAGCACTCCACAAAGAGAAGGCCATCATCCGCTTCTACCTCAGCACAACCCAAACGGGCAAGTGGAATCAACTGTGCCTAGCACCTCCCAGTCTGATGAGGAGGAATGCGTACCAGAAGTTGATTTAGTGGCTGAGGCCCGAAGGAAACGAGGTGATGACCTTCAGCTTCGATTTGGGGTTGAAGGTTCAAGATCCTTGTTCAGGGAAGGGCTAACAAAGAGAAGAATCTTGGGGGAGAAAAAGTTAAGCTTAAACGGGCTACAGGACCAGTACCCTCATATTCTCGAAAACATCAAAACGAGAAAATAGGAGTACTTCACTAAGGACCCCAAGGAATATAATGAGTCAATGGTCCGAGAATTCTATGCGTCTTACGGAGCTTCACGAACAGGGTATCATAGATGCAACAGAATATTCACCGGCATCGTCCACGTTCAGGGGAAGGTTGTGTTTTGTGACAGTGAGCATAGCAATGAACTCTACTTCCCCAACTGGGAATCAGGCACAGCTGAGTATGATGCAAAGTACTCCAATAGAGAAAACGAACGTGGATGGATAGCGTCCGTAATTGCTATGGGGACTCCTGCCTGGATCAACCCTGGAAAGAAAATCTACAAAGAAGACCTCATAAGGGAGGGCAAATATTGGCTCAATTTCGTCACCTCCCATTTAATACCTTCCAGGAATGACAGCATTGATAAGGCACTTCTCATTGCGTGTATTATGACGGGTATTAAAATTGATGTGGGGAGTCTTATTTTCCAGGAAATTGGCATCCGGGCTACACAGCGGGCCATATCACTTCCCTTCCGGAGTTTGATCACCACCCTCTGCCAAGAGGTGAATGTTCCTTTCTTACCACAAAAAGACAAACTCGGTAGGTCTACGAGAGATATTGATATCACTCATATAAGTGATTCGGTTGCCCCACCAGTGACCCCAATTGAGGACATTGACTCCCAGAATATCCTGTCTCCCCAAGATCCTGACACCTCCACTGCTGCTGAAGAAACTGCACCCCCATCTACCACTGGTCCATCTGCCTCACAATTGCCAACCATTTCAAGACTCGGTCTAATTTCACATCACGCAAACTCTAAGGTAGACCAACTCTTGAGGACATTGCCCCACCTGATAAACAGGCCCTGACTCCGATGCAAACGTCAGTGATCGCTCTCCAACAACAACAATTAGTGTTCGGAGATAGATTGAACAAGCTTGAGTCTAGGGTTGAACAGATTGAACGAGGTGAGGTGAGGGGTTTACCCCAACTGCGGGAGGAAGTAAAATCCATGAAGTCCGACCTCCAGAAGATGAAAAATCTGGAGTTCGACATATCATCTCTCCTCCCTAACATGGGTGACAAGGGTGCTGACAGTGCTGCACCAGATTTGGGCCTGGACTTCACGAAATTAATGGCAGACATCGCACCTTTGTCTGCTAAAGTGTCTCAGACTCCCGCTTCTACAGTACAGGTAGATCTTACTAATGACGAGACATCGGAGCAGCCATCAGAATTCGAAGGAGACGAATCAGAGGAGGCCAGTTCAAGGTTCGATGAGGGTGCAGACCCTAAGGAAAAAGGCAAAGCAATTGTTGTGCCAACTGTGGAGGAGGTACAAGAGCAAGCAGACATTGAGCAGGCCATTCATCAATCGCTAGCAGAAGTGGCTGCCAGGGCAGACTCGTCAGCCACAAGGCCACCAGTGGGAGAAGCTAGCAGCTCAGCGGCCTCACCACCTGCTCCAGACCAGTCCCACACCCCTCCTACAGCTCCAAAGGAGACCTAGGCTACCGCATATCTTTGTGCAATTGCGCCCCCATGGAGCCCCTTGTACTCTATATTTCTTTTTATGCATTGCGGACAATGCATGTTTTAAGTTGGGGGTGCTAGCCTTATATCTGTGTATCTGTGTAGTTGATGTATTTTTGGGCATGTTTAGTGACATTTGATAACTATACATTAGGTAGTAATGATTAATGATTTATGCATATATGGTGTTGTAATTAAATAGTGAGTAAAATTGAGTTCCTCAATAAAATCCCCTTGTTTTTTCTTTTGTCGGGTTCTTTTTCAAGGGTATAATAGTAGAACCGGGCTTATGAATATGAGATATATTGACCGGGATGGTAAATTTGTTGAGTATTAAGTATGTAAATCTGTGTGAAGATTTGACCCTTGTTAACAAATCAATTATGTGAATTTGAGGCTCACTCAGTAACTCTAGGTCTACTTAGAATCGTGTATGTATACACGAGGAAAGCCTCGAGTGACCAAATGTGAACTCTAAAGTTGTAAATTATGTTAACCGAACAGTTTGTGTGCCAATGTGTGTGAGCTCCTTGTTTAGATAGTTCTTGTGTTCACTTCTGCCATGTAGAACTTGCCCGGTTGGTTTTTCGACGCCTAGTATATGTACACTGAGTTAAAGAGGTGATCTTAGGCTTTCTTTGATTATTTATGAATCCTTTCTATCCTTTTCAGCCTACCTGTGCATAATTAATATCACTAGTACCCTATTTAAGCCTTTTAGCCTTTTCCTTGGCCTCCGCATTACAAACTTGTCCCATTCGCAAAACATGATCTCTTTTGAACCCGTTCCTCCTTGAACATTGAGAACATGGCAAAAAGTTTAAGTTCGGGGTGTGGGTCAACATGGAAATGGACAAGGCTGTGAAATGAAGGTGGGAACGCATACCTCAAAGCGCTAATGTGAATTTATGAAAGCTCCAAAGAAGAAAAAGAAAGAGAAAAGAAACATAAATATATATATATATGTATGTATTGGCAATAATGGAGCTTTGGAATAGATTAGAGAGGTATGTAAGGCGAGTCCAATGTGGGAACTTAATGCCATTAAGGCTATGGGGTTGAAAAGAAGCCAAAGGTTAAAGAAAGAAGAATATAATTAGTGTTCAAGGGGGAAGTAGCCACTAGTATCTAAATATATATCCTACCTTCCTTAAGCCGACATTACAAGCTTACAAAGTCTTTATGTGATCTCCAACCGAGCGTTCTTATAACTAGGCGACGAACTAAAATAAGGGCAAGCCTATGGTATGGCATGCGGTGACACTTGAAATTTTGTTTTGAGAGTGAGTGTACTTGCACCTTAGTCCCTTTGTATTGCTATGATAAATATTGTGAGAGTGGGACTTTCTTTTCAGTTAGGACACATACGCTATTAGGTTGATAGTAAGTTGAGCTTTGAGTAACGCATAAGTGTATTCAGCTGAAGGTAGCCTTTAGTTACTTTGTTGAGGCTCAAAGTTCACTAACTGATTGGTTGTCTTTGAATATATGGATGATTCAAGGAGGGTACAGTACTCAAAGAGTTATACTTGAGATACTAACAACAAACACCGTCCACGGTCAGTATTGTTTCATGTTTGATAAGTAGAGTCTAGACTAGGATAGTATTGTTTTAGTTGCTTGACGACAAGCAAGAGTTTAAGTTGGGGGTGTTGATGTGCTGGGTAATTTTGGCACATTTTGATATTGCTTGCTTAAAGTTTGACTTGTTTTACTTGCAAATTCTCATGATACTTATGTAATTTTAGTGTATTTGCAGCATATCGAGCGTAAGGACCTAGAAGTACGGAAAAGAGTTCAAAAAGTCAGCTGAAGAAAAGAAAAGAAGTAAAAGCCTCGCAAATAAGAGTATGCGGTCGCAAACAGAAAATGCGAATCGCATATTCCACAAGCAGATCGCAAACAAGGACAGAACTCTAGGCCAATCTTCATGACGAGAATGCGGTCGCGAATGCGACCGCAAAACAGGAATGCGAACCGCGAAATAACAAAGTGAAATCGTGATCACAAACAGAGTTCTGGGTGAAAATCAGAGTGGAGAATGCGATTGCATATCGCGATCGCATAATCAACATGCGAACTGCGAATCAAAACGCGATGAGAGCAAAAATTTCTGGTAGAATTTGCGACGGGCGATGATGATCTGCGGTCCATATTTCTGTTCTGCGACAGAAATGCGGTCCGAATTATTACAACACGGGCAAATCAGACCGAAATTTGCCTCGGGTTTTGGGCCACTATAAATAGGTTTTATAGGGTTTTGTGAAGAGAGTCTTGTCAGAATTTAGAGTACAAAGTACGGCAATTGACTATTTTGAATTCTTAGAAGCTTTTGGGGATCAAATACCTTCTATTATTGTAAGATGATATCAATTACTATTCTTTGTTCTTTAATTATCAGCATGTGTAGCTAAATTCAAACGCTGAGGTTGTGAACCCTAGATGGGTAGAATGTTGTTGAGATCTTGATATTGAATATGATTTCAAAGGAAGCTTGATATTTATTTATTTCTTGTTCTTCAATTAATCGTTAGTGGTTGCAAACATTAACGAACGCCAATTAACTCTATCTTATCTTGGAAAAGTAAGATAGAATTTGGTAGAAATAAATAACAAAGACTCAGGGCTTTAAACCTTGTTTAATAAAATCGCTTAGGAATAAGTAGGTTTTAATTTGGCGTTTAATTGGTTGTTCTTAAGCATAAATCTTTTGTATTCGGAAGAATCGTAGAGAGGATACATTATCCAATTATTGGGAAATATTGGATAGTAAATTAAGCATTAAATGCATATCAAGAAAGGTATTCAATATTAATATCAAGAACATTCTACTACATAAAGGGGGACACAACCTTGGTTTCTTAAATTTATATTATTCACATTCATACTATCAAAATTAATTTTCAGTTTTCGTTTACTTATACATTCAACACTCCTTTATTCTATTTGACGTACTTGATAGAATTACGACTTAGTCAAATATTACATTAATTAGATTATAGTTTCACACCTATTCCCTGTGGGATTCGACCCCAACCTTGTTGGGTTATTATATTTGACATCGACCGCTTACACTATTATTAAGGTGTAATTTGAGCGAATCAGTGGACTTGTCTGGCCTTTGTTGGAACTACACCTGCGACGGGTTTTTCCACTTGGCGGGGGTCGCAGCTGCGACTGTTTTACCGCAGAAGCGGATACCGCTTGGCAGAAAAGGGGATGGTCGAGGATTTTATCTCATTTTCATCTTTAGCACCTAGAGAGCTCAGCTTGTGGCGAGTTTTCAAGGGTTTTTCAAGGAAATCATCTGGGTAAGTGATTCTAACTCGAATTTGGCTATATTACATGAATCCATCATTATTTTTGTCATTTAATTAGTGACTTGAGTTGGAAAATTGGTGAAACTTCTTAGACCAAATTGTGGGGATTTGAAAGGCAATTTGAAGTCGGATTTGAGTAATTCTTGTATGGTTGAACTCGTTACCGAAAGAGTGTTCGGATTTTGTATGTTTGGTAGGATTCCGAGATGAAGGCCCGTGGTTGACTTTTTGAGTTGACTTTTTATTTCTCTTTATAGATTGCAACTTTATTGTTCGGAATAGCTTTCTGTAGTTTGATTTATGATATGAAGTTGTTTTGGCTGGATTCGAGCTGTTCGGAGTTGGATAATCGCGAGAAAGGCTTACTAATGATTGTTTAGCGTGTTTTGAGGTAAGTGTCTTGCTTAACTTAGTGTGGGGGAATTACCCCTTAGGATTGGTGTTGTTTTGTGTTAATTGTGATGTGTAGAAGCTGTGTACGCAAGGTGACGGGTGTGTACAGCTAAATGTGGTAATTGATCGGTTTTAGCTATGTAGATTGCTTTCGCACCTTTAATTGAGTTTCCATAATATGTTATATTCATCATCATTAGTCTATCTTCACATGCTTTACTTGTCATCGTTAATACTTGTCTTAACTCTTACTTGCTAATTGTCTTTACGTGTTTAGTTAATGTTATTATTCTCTCTATTTTGTATTCCTTATTTAACAGTTGAGTTCCTTACTTGAAGTTGTTATTTATTGAAATATCTTATTGTTGAATTTGGTATTGAGATATAAAGGTCGCGATTCATATTGAGGCAAAGTTGAAAATTCTTGAAATACCACTCTTTTTGAGTTATTCACTTTCGGTTGTTATTGTTGAGACTCTTGTGCATATTGTGGTTGACCCATGGGCTATTTATTGTGGAAACACTATTATTGTTGACTCTTTTGGCAAGTTGTGGTATTGGGAACTTGAGGTGTGATTTGTGACAAGTCGTGATATTGGTACGTATGCGGTGGTATAAGGATTGGAGTTGAAATGCATGTTGTGAGTTAAAGTGGGCTTGATACTCATGTTGCTAGTAAGGGAACTACTTGAAGTCACGCAGTGTGATAAGGTGGGCTAAAATGCGGGTAGCTATTTCGGGAAAATAATTTTCAAAACTAAATGCAAGGCTCCCGCGGTGATATAAGGAAAGACTGAGATTTGATTTGTGAAATTAGACCACGAGAGGGTATCTGGATAGTGATTCTTGTTGATACCTTTCAATTACGTCACTTGTGTTTTGTTGCATTATTTCCTTGGCATTTTATCCTTTGTTCTCTTCCGGGGTGTCTTAGGTTCCCTAGTTCAGTGTAGCTATTCTAGTTAAAATTCTTCATTGTATCATTTCAATTGCTTTTCATTATCATGATGTCATATATACCTGCTCAGTCTCTTATTTATTCCAATAAGGTCTTGAACTGACCTCGTCAGTACTCTACCGAGGTTAGGCGTGATACTTACTAGGTACCGTTGTGTTTTACTCATGCTACACTTTTGCACATCTTTTTGGATAGACCCAATACCTCTTACCAGCCTAGGCACCAGCGAGTCGAGCTCGAATTTGGAGACTTCAAGGTATACCTGCCAGCGTCCGCAGACCTTGGAGCACCCTCTATCTGGCTATATTTTTTTTTCCTTTTTTTTATAGATATTGTTGTATAGGGATGTTCAGTATACTCTTCTAGATCTTGTGACTTGGTATCACCGCATTTTGTGAGTTTTGTTTTATTGAGTTGTGGAGTTCTTTTTATGATAGTAGTTGGTGAATTTGAAAGTTTTATCATTATCTCAGTTAAATTCTACATGTATGTTAGGCTTACCTAGTCTTAGAGACTAGGTGCTATCACAACATCCTACAGAGGGAAATTGGGGTCGTGACATGAGTGGTCCGGGCAATGCATGAGTTGTCCGTGCGGTTATGATTGGTAATGTGGACACGAGACACCATGTTATTATGATTCGTGATTTGGGACCCCTAACTTGTGGTTATGAGGTGTAGTACCTGGAGGTGGTTCTCGTGTAACTCTTGTGAAAAAACGATTGATTATTTGGTTGTCATTTGTTTCCCTTAATTAGGTTCACTGGTACTTTAACTGTATTCAGGTAACTTTGCGGTGTTATCACCTGTTCACATCTTGCTGCTGTTAGTTGCTTCTTCTTTCCATTTGCTAGTGTTATATTGTTATTCATTCCAGGTTTAACTTTATCTTGACATTCCTTCCTCTATTTGTATATATTAATACTTGCACAGTTTTCAATGTCTAATAGGTGTATTGACCTGACCGAGGTTAGGCTTGATACTTATTGGGTACCGTTCTGGTGTACTCATGCTACGCTTGCTACACCTGTTATCCCGTTTGCAGGCCTTGGAGTCACCTTCTGCTATCTTTCTTTACCACTGTTTATTTCTATTTCGGAACAGATTGTACTTAGAGGTTTTATAATGAACTCAGTAGAGCTTATGATATTATACTACCGGTTTTGGAATATTCATCTATTGATGGTTGTTGGCTATGTATAACAATTACTGGTTCATGTTTGATGGTTGATTGGTTTAAATCTATTAGTAACTCAGTATTGTTGACTGCCAATTTTGACCCTCCTTTTAAAATTAATTTATTTATACTTAATTATTTATAATGAATATTTTGAAAGCATTTTCAATCAATAATACCTAATTTCACAAATTAACTGAGTATTATTAGTTTCAAAATTAATAATTTTTGTATTGGTATTATATAATTACAAATATATTTATTATTTCAAGATCATTAAAATAATTTTTTACATAGGTTTATAGTAGATTAAATGAATAGCTCTTTAATTGCTAATTAATTAGATCATTGGTCTCCCACACTCACAAAACAAACATAACTAATCTGAGTTATTTATTTCTTAGATCAACGGCCCACAATTTTATTCGATTTTTCTCATTAATTTTTCAAACATTCGGAGAGTTAATCTTCACCGTTGGATCACAAGAATCTAACGACCACCAAAATTCCCCACAAAACTGATTTAATCTCAAATTATAAGGGCCGTTGATCCAACGATCCAACGATCCAGATTCATTTTCGCAACCTTATCCCAGAGATGGATAAACCCCAATCCCCTAACCCTAATCATTCTCTCCTTTGACTCCGCCGCCCCCTTTCCCCTTTCTCTCTTGTTTCCTCTCAAATCCCAGACCAAAATCAGTCTCAAAACCTTGCACCAAAATCGTTCAAGGTCATGAATCGTGACCCATATTCGTCCTTTTTGCTCCCGTATCCGCGAATCCTGCCGGAACCTTCCCATTCATCACAAAATTTCAAAATCTAGAGTTCTCTGAACTGGAACACAAACATGAAACTTTAAGTCTTCCCAAGCCTTTGATGATGCGACCAAATCTTTCATGCACGGCACATCTCATGATGATTATTCTAAACTAGAGGTCAAATGCAATAACCTCTAAACCACTAGTCTTTACCGGATGGAATTTCACTTGCCACAGCTCTCATGCACTTAGGTAAGAGTCTCACTCATTCTTCTCTTAGATTCACTCTGATTCACTCTAATTTCACTCTAAAGTTACCCTCTCCGCCATCATCATCTATCTTTCGTCATCTTCCACCATTGATTTTGAATCTGAAACCCTGGGATTTCACAGCCACTATAAATTGGGGCTTTAAATGCCCTCACCTAACACACGAAAATTATACGCCACCTATACTTGACATTTCTGAAGAAAATAAGATACAGTAGAGTGTTGCTTAGTTCTTGTTGTTTGAAATTTCAAGTTTACACTCAACCCCTGCTTATCTCTTTCTTTTGGTTATGAGTTGGTAACTGGTTAAAAGATGAGCTTTTGGTTTCCTAAATGGCTAACTTGAACACTTGTTTGGTTTGCTGCCCCAAAGGAGGTCAGTAAAACCTCGATCTTGTCCTTCTTTTACTAGTCTAAATTCCTTCATACGAATTGCTTTACTATTTGGGTTGAATGAAGTTATTAACAATGCGGTTATGTTTCTTTTGCATTTTTATGTATGTATTAATGACTGTTAAGTAGTTTCTGCGATCACGAACTTCTTTAAGTTATTAAAATTTGAATTACATGTTGATATTGATATGCATATGATGATTCATGTTTATTGTTAACCTTGAAAGAGACTAAAGAACTTCTTAATATTCCTAATACCTAGTTTAAGACCTCTCTAGTGATTCTATTAGCACTATTCTGACTGTTATGCTAATCCACTTTGGATGTTACTTTTGTAATTTCCTTAATAGTCCAGATGTAAATAAAGTATAAATCATTTAGTGCTGAGAACCAGCTTTTTACCTTAGTTTAGAAATACTAACTCATGATCTTTAAACTTGTTTTATCACTTTAATATGCTTTTGTGATTTTGTAAATTAGTTGATTAAACTCATGACTATTTTACGTAAACCTGTCCTAAGTTATTTGGACCCTTGTATCACTTTTGTGTATATTCTGAGACTACTTTACGCTTAGTTTAAGCCATGAAGTGAGGATGAGATGTATTTAAGTCATGATGACACATTTGTTTAGCTAAAATACTGCTGCTAAGTTCCATTATACCTGAAGCCCTATCCCAGACATGCTTAACATGTTTTCCCAATGTGATGAGACCCTTTAACCTTTGCTTGAATCTCATATGGTGATACAGTCAGTAACACTTTCATAATGTGACCTCTGCTAGTTGTCCTTTGTGTGTGTTCGTATGATCCTACACTCATTTTGTTCTTTAGTGCCTCTGTTTGTCTTTCCGATCCCACACATGCCTACACTATTTTAAAACTTCACTAAGCTCTCTTAAATGGACTAAACTTTTCTTGTGAACTCTAAAGAGAGTCTCTTATTTCTACTGGTTGGATGTAACAATATGCTTTGATCTTAACAAGATTAGTGTGAAGTTGAAACTCTCGTAAATAAGTGATTATGTTATTGATTTTAAAGCTCAGGAAGAGTGATAGCTTAGGATTCTATTAATACTTTTAGAAGTCCTAAGTGAAGTTGTGAATATGTGATTTTGCTAATACCTTCTAGAAGTCTTAATTACCTTTTATTGATTTGTAATCCTGCTAATACCTCTAGCAGTACTAATTAAGATAGTGAATCTTTGACCTTGTTAGTACTTTTAGAAGTTCTGATTTGTAGTTTGGTATCTTCGATAGTACCATTGGAAGCTCTAATCATGGTTACTGCCTTGAACCAGTGTTAATACTCTCTGAATGTCCTAATTGAAGTCATCAATCTGTGCTTCTTAATTAAGGTTGTTAATCTGTATTGGAAGCTGCTGACCTGTACCTATATTGGCACTCTTTAAACAGCACCAGTTGTAGTAATTAACCTATCGTGCAATCAACACTCTTCAAGAATTTTAACTATAATTGTTAATCTACCCTCTCCTAATCCCCCTTGGAAGTTGATTGAAGTTATTGGTCTATTATATCTTTGTTAATACTTTTTTAGGAGTTTCAATTGGAGCTGTTAACTTATGTGTGTACTAGAGAACAGGACCTAACTCAATACCAATCCTTCATCAGTCTAACTGAAGGCTGTTAAGACATATGTGTCTGTGTTCATAATTATTGCTGGTTTGGACTATATGCTCTTTCTATCCTTAAGATATATGATCTCAGGTGTTTGATTCTTTGACAGTAATGTGAAAATGTTCATGCTTCTTTGTGTGTTTGAAGATGATTTCTTTTAAACCTTCTTAGCATGTTACTCATAGTGAATCACCCATTTACCTTTGAAATATTATTATAACAATGTGGATAGGTCGTTTTGTAGTCTTATAATGTTCTGCTTTAGCCATAATGGGAAGGGTATCTACTTCTGTGGTGTGGTACCACGGTGGTGTTTGGATTCACATTGAGAGTACCTCATTGACACATAAGCATGTGGTGAAGAGTGAATATGAGCGGTTAGGCGTATTTTGGGAGTAGAGTTTAGCTCTTGGTTGGGCTACTCTCCCTGGCACAAGCAATTCCCTCAGCCTTGAGAACCTTGGGAACTTTGAAGTGTCAAGGATCCAAAGAGAGCCTTGACCTTGAATGGAAGTCTATCCTTAGCCTCTAATCTATTGACATTCATTAATCCTTTTAGGTTTACTGTTAAATGACAATGAAAGGTTTCAATGTGGATCACTTTACCATAAGTGACCCCATACTAGTATAACTTTCATAACTCGAATTACCATTGGTTATTATAATTAGTTCAATTCATTCACTTACATTTTTTATGTATGATTCTACTATTACTGCTTCACTGCTTTACATCTTTACTGCTTCGCAGCCTTTTCTACATTTTTGTTGTTTTAACCTTTCACATGTATACAACAATTATCATATAGAATTGAATGCTTTACTTTACCTCTGAAATCATGTAAACAACTTAGGCAAGCCTTAGAAGAACATAGGACTAAAAGAAACATTAGACTTAATAGTAACTAGTTTTCATTCGTTAATCATACGCTACTCATAATATTAATTGTTGAAGCCAAAAAATAGCTTAGCAAGGACGGCAGCCCCCTTCTTTTAAAAAAACTAGAAATGGAAACCAAAATTGGCCTTCTCTAAAAGAGCGAATCTTTCTAAAGCAAAACTGCTGCCACCAACAAAAGGTTCTTAAACGTTTTTCTTCAAAAATTGAGATTTGAAAGCTAAGGTACATCTTGGACACATTCTTTCAACAGCACCCTTATTTCATTAGATCCACACAAATAGCCACATCATTTAGACACAAAGCATTTTGTAACTTAGCCCTTTCTCACACGTTTCATAAATACAAACATCATGCACATATTTTTAAACTCGTTCAATCATATATACCAACATTATTTTCTAAGACTCCTTTATAAACTCATATCCTTTTAAAACTACACATCCTCTTTGTAAATATCATGTTCTAATATATAGTAAGTCACACGCCTTTAGTACCACTTAAGAAGAATACAAACAACTAATCCTTTAACTTATTCTATGTCCTATGGAGCTACCTTAGGTAGATTTTAAGGGGTGCCTAACACCTTCCCCTTGGAAGAAGAAGAACCCTTACCCATAATCTCACCGGTTAGCAGACCAATAAAGAATATGACTATAGTAATTAAATAGGTACCCTAGTATACCTTTAAATATTAGGTGGCGATTCTCTTTCATCAACAATAGATAAACCACAAATTGAGTCTTGTAGTGCAAAATAGGGTGCAACAACAAGGTGACTCTACTGAGGACTTCACATTTAGGTTCTGAACTTAGCAGACTTAGACTGAATTTGGAAATTATATTTGTTTGTACATTACGTGCTTACCTGCTTTACTTGCTCACTATGCCTGCTTATTATCATGCCTGTTATTGTTACACTCTTATCTGTTGTCGCTTTATATACTGTCATCACACATCTTCCTATCGAGTCTTTGTCGTACACTATCACACACAATGACACACGAGGGTTTTCTTTTACACCCCTCTGAACCTTCATTTCAAAACTCTTTAGTTTTAGAGAATGGCTTTGTCAGGTCAACTGACTTATCTTCTCGCAGTCTTCAATCCAATTCAAAAGTAGGAAACACTCTACTCTAGAAAACATAGGTCATATTTCATAAACCTTAGGTGAGTTGGTCCTTGGCATCGACACACAATTAGGAAAGCCACCCTAATGTCAATGGGTAATGCACCCAACGACATGACTTTTGTGGAAGGATGAACAAACCTGACGAGACACTTAAAGATCCAAACACACCTGGGGGCCCTGACCGCCTTGCTAAACAACTTAGCAAACAAGGTGCTTACTCGCCTTCAGATAGAATTCTGGGACCCGGACAAGGTGATGTTCAAATTTCCTAATTGTGTGTTAGTGCAGACATTGGAAGAAGTTACAAGTTTCACGGAGCTGCCATTTACAGGAAGGAAACTGATATTTCCAGTCGCCATGCCAAGTTACAGGTTTCTTGATGCTTTGGGTCTCGCTGACAGTTTATGTTTGATAAATATCAAGGATGAATGGGTGAGCCTAGATCAACGATTTGACAGGTTCGGATATCGTGAAAGCAATGAATGGTATTTGGGAGAATTTCAGTGTGACCAAGAATCATGGGAAAGTCTTAGGCCTATAAATCTCTCCTTGGCGCTATTGGGATTGTTGGTTTTCCCGCAAAGAAGAGGTTGGATGAATATCAACTTGTTACCCATGTTTCTGGCGACGTTACGGGGCAACCTCCAAGCTACTCTGGTTCTGATGGTGCTAGCTGAGATTCTAAGGGCTTTGTTAGTATGTGCACGTGGGTATGATTTCTTTAAGGGCTGTAACTTGCTGCTTCAGATCTGGGCCACAGAACATTTCTTCCAACGAGAGGCCACAATTGACTACTTTGTGGGTATCAGCAACATGATCCACAGCCGCAACGAGAGGATTAGACATTGGGTCTCTCCTCATGGACAAGAGGAGTGGAGAGAAATTCTGACTAATCTAAGTGTAGAATGGGTGAATTGGAAGCTGTCATGGTTAGTGGGAGGGAAATCCTAAGAACTCCTCAGAAATACTTCATTGAGCTGATAGGACTTGAGGGCATCCAGTCATACTCGCCCCTACGGGTTCTTAAGCAGTTCCGGTTGATCTGGGATGTGCTTCTATGGGGACAACTTTATATGAGAATGATTACAACAGACAAATTCCAAAACCAAGGATAAGAAGGCTCCAATAAGAGTGGAATGATCTCGTCACAATGCCAACGGGTCAAAACTCATGGTACACTCCGGAGTATTATGTCTGGATTAACGAGTAAGACGAGCTAGCCCGACCAAGCAGAGAGGGTATAGCTTGGCTAGAGGATGTAGTGGCTGCTTTGCAAATCTACTATGAGATCCTGCAACATTACCTTGTGACTACCGTGATGCACCGTCAAGTGGTCCCAAGGTCCATTGATCACATGCTGCCACCTGCTGAAGATGATGATTGAGTAGTGGAATGCATCCAGATTGAAGTCGAGACAGAGCCGGAGGAAGAATCTAAGTCAGTGACGATAGAGAGGAATTTGAAAAAGATCTGGAGGAAGAGCCAGAATAGGAAGAGGAGATAGGGAATGATCCCAGGGATGGTTACCAGAAGTTGGTTGATTTCCCCTTCTTTCCTACTTTGTATCTTTATCCTAGTTTTCTTATTTTTCCCTAAGGGCAAGTTGTTTAGGCCCATGCAATTCAGTGAATGCCAAAAACAATGATGTAACCTCTGTTCCCGTTTATCTCAATCCAAACACTATCAAATGAAAAAAAAAAAATCTTCAGATCTAAATATGTCAAATCTGATTGTTTGTCAAATATTCGTGATTTAGGCCTACCTCCGGCAATGAGAGGTCCAACGAATTCTAATAAAATGCACTTGCCTGAATACGTGAACTAACTGCTTTGTCTGACCTTTTACTCGTATAAATTAAGAAATTGACCTTTGTTTCTTTTTCTTTTCTTTCGTCTCTTACTTTATTATTATTCCCAAAAGAAAAAGTTGGCTTGTGTCGACCCAAAACTGGCGGAACCACCGTACACCTAAGATCAAAGGGGAAGATATCTGTTGCTGAAAACATGACCGAACATGCTCTGGTCATAGCAGATAGCCCGGGGCGATCGGGAGAGAAGGACGATATAAGGAATGATGAACATGTGTCCAGGATAGCCCAGGACCTGGAATCTTTAAGGGAGGAAGTACAACATATCAAGGAACTAGCATAATTGGCCTTGATAACACTTCTACAACCACCTCACTTTCCCTCTTTCAATCTCCGACCACTTTCCTTCTACCTTTCACCAGGCTAGCAACACCCCCACTTCGGTCCCCACCACTCAAATCATACCTCTAGTAACCCCTGCAAACCCACCAAATTCTCGTATCCACACTCCCTACGTACCGCATTATGTTCATACGCCACAAAACCCACCTGTTATCACCAACACAATTCACACCCCTCCTCGTGACGGAGATCCCTTTACCACTCACTAAAATCAGCACATACCCGTGGCACATACCGTTGTACATGAGCAATATGTTCTTCCTTATATGTCATTTATGAGCCTACCTTTACAGCGCCTGTCAGGGTCAGGGTTCCTTATGAAATTGAACAGTACGCCGAGATGAAAAGAGAAGCTAGGCGTAAGGAGGAGGAGTCAATGACTGAGCAGTTACAAATCTTGAGAAAACAAATGAAGAACTTGCAAGTCGCTCGGGGAAGTGAAATTCTGGACTATGAGGATCTATGTATCCATTCGGATGTGGATATGCCTGTAGGATACAAGCCTCAGAAGTTCGGTATCTTATACGGAATGGGTGATCCCCACACACATTTGAGGGCATATTGTGACAAGTTAGCTGGAGTAGGAAGAAAGGAGAAGTTGAGGATAAAGTTATTCATAAGAAGCCTTACATGGGAAGCACTTACCTGGTATACTCGACAAGATCCGCAAAACTGGAGGTCATGGAAGGATATGGCGGAAGATTTCATGAATTGCTTCTGATTCAACACATAGATCACTCCCGACAGGTTCGCACGGGTAACCCTATAGAAGAAGTCGTCCAAGTTATTCCAAGAATATGTACGTTGATGGAGATCAGAGGCTGCTAGGGCACAACCTTCGTGGGGCTACAGTGAATTAACTAAGTATTTCATCAAAGCCCAGGAAAGGATTTACTTTGAGAAAATAATGGGCATGATGGGATAGAAATTCCCTGAACTTGTCAAAATGGGAGATTTCATAGAAGAAGGTATAAAATCTGGCAAAGTACAATCCATGGCTGCACTACAAGCAGCTAGCAAGGCAATCCAATCAGGGTTAATCGGTAGCGAAAAGAGCAAAACGGAAGAAGTATCAGCAGTCATCCCTTATTCTCAACCCAGCCCACGTCATGGAAACACTTATTACTCCCCAAACAACCATTCACCACCACCCCCTTACGCTCCAATCTACAATACACAGCCATATTACCACCCCAACCTCAATCAAACCTGCCTCGAACCCATAACAACCCGAACACACAACGACCATATGCACTTGTCCAAACCACCACTCATCAAAATCGACCCACTTATGCGCCACGCCCTCTCCCAAATTTTGAAGAGAGGGGGCCAAGAAATTATACCCCATTGTCAAAACTCTGGCTCAACGGTTTGAAAGATTGAGGAGAGCAGGATTGATACATCTAGTGGCAGGAAGGATTCCTGAGTATCCCTCAAAGTATTTTGATGCTACCAAAAATGTGCGTGGACCATTGAAACGTGTCTGGGAATGACACTAAAGATTTTTTAAGCTTAGAAATGAAATTGAAACATTGATCAAAAGTGGAGCCATTCAGTGCACTCCGGCTCAGCCTAATGTGAATTGCAATTCGCTGCCAAATCACTGGAATCAGCGGGTCAACATGATAAACTTAGATGAAGAATATAATTTGAAGGAGCCATCGTCACAATAGGAAATGCAGAGGCTGCAAGGGTCCCACCTCAAAGGACTTTGATGATCACGGTATATATCAAACCTACGGTGACGGTTCAGACTTACCAGCGACAACCTGCCATTGCAACTAGGGAAGAAGAGGATCGGGAATAGAAAACTATCCCGTAGACATATCAGCAAAAGGGAAAAGCAAAGATGACAGACTCCGCCCGGCAGCCCACGGTATGACTAGGTTAGGGAGATGCTACGCTCCTGATAATGCAAGCCAAGGGAATTTGGGAAGAGAGCAGATCTAGAGAAGAAATATAACAGACCTCGAGGCCAGAGAATTCTGGAAAAGGATGACGATCAAAGAATACTCCGTGGAGAAACAACAAGAGAGAACTCTGGCACAAATATCAATCATAGATCGACTGATGACTTCCGACAATCATAGGATGCCCTGATGAAAGTGCTATGTCGGTGATGTGCTCCGAGCAATAACACCAGTGAGGCGCTGGATGCAGCTATTGGAAAAATGGTCAAAGCAAATACGATCTATTTTTGAAGAGATGAGCTTCCCTTCGAAGGCGTGGGTCATAACAAAGCTCTACACATCACTATCAAATGTGGAGACAAGGTACTATCCCGAGTATTGGTTGATGGAGTTTCAAGAGTCAACATTTGCCCGCTCTCTACTCTGCGAGAGTTGGGTATCCACCTGAGGGAAGTCAAGGGAAGTTATGTGAGGGTAAGGGCTTTTGATGGGTCACATAAGGATATCATTAGAGAAATTTATTTGGCTTTGCAGATTGGACCAGTTGAATTTCCCATATTATTTCAAGTCATGGATATTTTCTATTCATACGACTTGCTGCTGGGAAGACCCTAGATACACATAGCAGGGGTCGTCCCATCCACCCTAAACCAGTGTATGAAATTTGAGTGTGATTGTCAAGAGATCGTGCTCTACGGTGAATGGGGCCAATCAGCATATCTAGAACACGCAGTGCCGTTCGTTGAAGGGCTAGACGGAGTTGCTTCCATGTAGTGGAAATCATGCAGACAACCGAAATAGAAGACACTGAGCAATACTTGGGAATGCAATCGCCATATAGATCAAAAATGGCCATGAGGGAGGTGATGAAATATGGATATAGACCAGGAACCGGGCTGGGAGCTTGATCAAATGGGATCCCAGACCAATTGAGCCAAATGGGCTGAAAGGAAGAGTTGGCATAGGGTATAAGCCTCCGATGGGGAAGACTTGCACTAGTAGCTCCGAGCAAAGGCTTTTGTGCCAGAGCATGTTTCGAGTACGGGCCAGAGTTCAACGCCAGAACATGATATCGTCGATGAGATGGGAAGGCTATTCGTGACTATGATTGAAGAATGTCGTGAAGGAATTGACATCGAGACACCGACCATTCAAAATGCCGAACCAGGAGAGGAACCGCGCAATTGGATCGCCAGCCCACCTTTGGTTCTCCAGGAGTCTTGGTGGTGTGAAATTGTAAAGACTTTGAAAAAAAGCGCACGCTCAATTAAGGCCTGAACAGTATCTGTACCTTTTCATCATTTGCCTCTTTGAACGTTTGGGATTCCTCTTTTGATGAGATAAAAAGAATTGCTTTCTTAAGAATATTACAACTTTATGTATCGCTTTATTTATACTCAATTTTTCTTTTTAGTAATCTAAACAATAAAAACCCGCATTCTACAATTGTTACATGTAACAAAACCCTCGAGCAAAATGACTCAAATTACGAGGAATGAGACGAGAGTATGATGCCAGACAATCTCCCACAAGAGATCGAACAGCTGGAAAGCCAGAAAAAGCCCAACCTTGAAGAAACAGAAGTGGTCAATCTCGAAAGCCAAAAAGACGTGAAAGAAATCCTAATCAGCATCCATCTAGAAGCGGAGTGGAAGGAAGAACTGGTTGAGCTCCTCTGACAATACATCAATGAATTCGCATGGTCATATGATGACATGCCTAGATTAAGTACTGACATCGTCCCGCATCTATTTCCTACCAATCCCGCTCAACCTCCAGTCAAGCAAAAACCAAGAAAATTCAAGGCCGACCTGATTTTGAGGATAAAGGAAGAAGTAACCATGCAGATAGAGGCGAATGTAGTAAGGGTCACCAATTATCCCAATTTGTTAGCAAATATCTTCCAGTACCCAAGAAAGATGGGAAGATCAAGATATGTGTGGATTATCAAGATATCAACAAAGCCAGCTCAAAGGACGATTTCCCTTTACCAAATATCCATATCCTCATCAAAAACTGTGCGAAGCATGAGCTGTAGTCATTCGTGGATTGTTTCGATGGATACTACCAGATCCTGATGCAAGAAGAAGATGCAGAAAAGATAGCCTTGACCACACCTTGGGGAGTTTACTGCTATAGAGTCATGCCATTTGGCCTAAAAACTATGGTGCCACTTACATCAGGGCCATGATGACCCTCTTTCGCGACATAATTCACAAGGGGATCGAGGTGTATGTGGATGATGTCATCATCAAGTCCCGAAAAAGTTCAGAACATTTGGACGACTAGAAGAAATTTTTGGAACGCTTGCGGATGTATAGCCTGAAGTTAAACTCGGCAAAATGCGCGTTCGGA
The DNA here is from genome assembly GCA_002018475.1 of Nicotiana obtusifolia. Taxonomy (NCBI): domain Eukaryota; kingdom Viridiplantae; phylum Streptophyta; class Magnoliopsida; order Solanales; family Solanaceae; genus Nicotiana; species Nicotiana obtusifolia. The sequence goes on along the minus strand of MCJB01011166.1, from coordinate 48,643 downwards.
GTCCTTGCTGGAAAATTGTTAGGCATCATCCTAAGCAGAAAAGGGATAGAATTGGACACATCAAAAATTAAAACCATTCAGGAGTTGCCATTGGCGAAGAGTAAGAAAGATGTGATGAGTTTCCTAGGTAGACTAAATTACATCAGTTGTTTCATAGCCCAGCATGCAGTAATTTGTGAACCTATATTCAAGCTACTGAAAAAGGACCCTGCCACAAAGTGGACGGAAGAGTGTCAAAATGCTTTCAACCGAATTAAGGAATATTTTTCAAATCCACCAGTGATGGTTCCCTCTGAGCCCTGGAATTCATTGTTGTTTTATCTGTTAGTCTTGGATAATGCATTTGGATGTGTGTTTGGATAGCATTACAAAACCTGGAGAAAGGAGTAGGCCATCGACTACTTAAGTAAGAAGTTCACGCCATGCGAGGCCAAATACACTTTGATAGAGCGCACTTGATGTGCTTTGACTAGGATTGCCCAGAAATTAAGGCATTATATATCAGCATACACCTCACATTTGATATATCTCGGCATGACCCGCTCAAGTACGTCTTTCAAAAGCCAATTCCTACAGGAAGCTAGCTAAATGGCAAATTCTCCTCAGCAAATTTGACATTGTGTACATAACCCAAAAGGCAATCAAGGGACAAGCTTTAGCCGACCACCTTACTGAGAACCCAGCGGACAGTGATTATGACTCGTTCACTATGCACTTTCTCGACGAGGAGTTGTTGTTCGCCGGAGAAGATATTGTAGAGTCATACCCAAGATGGAGAATGTTTTTTGACGAAGCAGTGAATTTCAAAGGAGAAGGAATGCCTAATTTCGGAATCCGGACAGCACTATCCACCATCAGCAACAATAAGATTCCCTTGTACTAATAATATGGCTGAATATGACGCGTATATACTTGGGATCAAGATGGCAGTCGACATGAACATCAAAGAACTTTTAGTCATAGGGGATTCTAATCTATAGATACACCAAGTCCAAGGGGAGTGGCCTACCAAAAATGTCAAGATCCTCCCATACCTGCACTGTGTAAAAGAGGTATGCAAAAAGTTCATGAAGATTAAGTTCAAGCATGTTCCTAAGATCTAGAACGAGTTCGCTGACACCCTTGCAACTTTATCATCCTTGATTCAGCATCCAGACAAGAATTATATCGACCCTATCGAGGTAGAGATCAAGGATCAACAGCCCTACTGCTTTCATGAAGATGAAGTGTCAGACGGCAAACCATGGTACCATGATATCAAGAGATTCCTAGAGATGAGAGAGTACTTGCAAACTGCTGCTAATAATCAGAAGCGAGCACTCAGGAGGTTGGCGAACCGTTTTTTCCTTAACGGGGAAGTCATGTATAGGAGGACCGTAGACATGGGTTTGTTGAGATATGTAGATCCTGCTGAGGCAACCAAATTATTGGAAGAAATACATGCATAGGAATGTGTAGAGCCCACATAAATGGTTTCACATTAGCGAAGAAGATCTTGAGAGCCAGATACTTTTGGATGACCATAGAAAGCGATAGTATCCACTACATGCAAAAGTGTCACCAGTGCCAGATCCACGGGGATTTTATCTGGGTTCCGCCGAATGCGTTGAATGTAATGGGTTCCCCTTGGCCTTTCACCGCTTGGAGAATGAACGTGATTGGACCTATAGAGCCCACTGCATCCAACCGGCACAACTTCTTCTTGGTAGCCATCAAATACATCAACAAATGGGTCGAAGCATCTACCTACAAGGCCGTTACAAAGAAGGTAGTGGCGGATTTCATCTGAAACAACATCATTCGCTGATTTTGGATACTTGAGTCAATCATCACTGACAATGCCACTAACCTCAATAGTGATCTCATGAGGGAGATCTATGAGAATTTCAGAATTGTCCACTGCAACTCAAGATCCTACAGACTACAAATGAATGCGACAGTTGAGGCAGCCAAGAAGAATATCAAGAGAATTCTGCGAAAAATAGTAGACAATCACAAGCAATGGCGCAAGAAGTTATCTTTCGCCTTACTAGGTTATCGCACCACCATGAGAACATCTACTGGGGCAATGTCATACATGTTAGTATATGGCACCGAAGCTGTGATACCCGCAGAGGTCGAGATACCATCCATAAGAGTCATCCAAGAAGCCAAGTTAGACGATATAGAGTGGGTACGAGTCAGACAGGAGCAACTCATGGCGCCATGACTTTATTTCCTCGGGAAGGAATATGTAGGCAATCCTCATCGGATTAAGTCGTCTTTTGTAATTGAACTACGTTCTGGCCTGATTCTATTTGAATACGTAGGCAGTCTGAATCAGACTCGGCCATTTCATTCTTAATCTCATCATTCTTCATCTACTGTAATCTAACTACGTCTTGACCTGATTCCTTTTGGATACGTAGGCTGCCTGAGTCAAGCTCGATCATATTTGTCATATGTTCATCATCCACGAACTAAGTTCAGACCTTATTCCATTTTGGATATGTAGGCAACCTGAAAGGGTTCGGTCATAATCCTAAGAAACTTTTGTAATGCATTAGTTCGAATTAGGACCCAGTCACAACGGCAAGAAACCGCATTTTGAGAAGCATCATGGAAGATCGACATCAACAGGATAGAGCTTTCAAGAAGCAACACTCGCATTCGGAGAACCTTTCGAAACATGTCACAATCTGGAACAACGGCATTTTCCATAAAACAAAGATTTTCAAAATGTTTTCTAAAATATAGTAATTTGTTCCACCTATTGAACTTCGTGGCATAACAATATTAAAGGCTGGGGCAAAACTACTGTTGTCGACATAAAACAACCCCCCCTCCCGCTAAGAAATTCTCTTTGATTGCAAGGCTAACAGGACGCAGGGAAATGTTGGGAATACACTGGGTAAATGATGGATCTGCCACTCTCTTAAGATTATCACACCTCTTCATTTAACTAAATTGTCCTGGTATAACTGAAACTAATTCCTGCATCCTTTGCAGGTATCTTGGAATCGACCCGCTGGTGCGATCAAGGCAAATTGTACATGGCAAGAACACAGCTCAACCAATCGGAGTACCTTGTTCAAAACGAGCCGCTGGCTTCGATGATTGGAGCCCTGTATATAGCAAACTGTCTGCTCAACTAATCGGAGCACTTTGTGCAAAATGAGTCGTCGGCTTCACCAATTGGAGCCCTATATATAGCAAATCGTCAGCTCAATCGATTGAAGCGTTGTGTACAAATAAAATGTCAGTTTCGCCAATCGAAACCTTGTACATAGCAAATTGTTCACTCCAGGCCAGAATAGACAGTCGTAAACCTCGTCACTGACGTTCTGCCAATCGATGGCTGCCACTTAGCTTCGCAGTCAAGAGTATCTCTTGGGCATGCTTTTCTTTTTCTTTATTATTATCTTAAACATTTTGACATTTTCCTCGTGCAGCTTCAGGCATGATTATATTTTTTTACATGTCAATCGCTCTTAAGCAGAGATTCCTTTACATTTTCTGTGCAAAGATCTCCCAACAAGAGGAGATGCACTCTACAAGTCAATCGCTCCCAAGTGGAGATTATTTTACATATTTCAGTGCAAATCTCTCCCAACAAGCGAAGACGCACTCTACAAGTCAAGATTTCCCAACAAGCGGAGACATTTTTCAATGCAAAACTCTCCCAACAATGGAGATGCATTCCACAACTACTCCCGACACGAGGAGACTCAATGCTCCGATTGCTGTAGATTGGTACACAGCCCGGCTAACAAATGTAGTCGAGTTCAAGTATCCCATCATCCCGATCCCAAATAACGACTTGGCAGAAACCAGGCTTCATCATTCCTACATATTTTACATCACATCTTAATATATTCTGCATTGTGATATATGGGTATGTGTGTATTTCATTTTTTGCAAGAACAAATTTGGCAATGTGGAACTCCTTCTAAATAGCAAACCAAACAACAATGCTATGAGGGACAACAAACTCATTACTGGGCCAAGGATCTGAGCTCATGTTCGAAATGATAAGTAGACTTCCAATTTTTCAAATCATTTAAGTCAAGCCACAAATATGTAAAGGTTTCATGAGTACCGAATCTTCTGTCCCGCAATATCATCATAATACGAGGCTTGATGTATTATGATGATACTAGGGGACTACATGAGGCCTGATCCTCATGACGATACTCTGGGACTACATGAGGCTTGATCCTCATGTCAATACATGAGGCCTGATCTTTATGTCAATACATTAGGCCTGATCCGCAAATAAATAAGATTATTTAATTTAATTTTTAAATGGGTTAAAAGGCTAAAAGACTATAATTGTAATTTATAATCAAAACAGAAATGACTACTATTTAAATTGATTTCGGCCAAAATCACCGAGCCCAGTCCGAAAATACCCAGTCCAATAACCCCTCCTTCTCCACTTTGGCAATCTGTCCCACTCCCATTGGACCAATCAGCGATTTCCATGTCACCGGTCTCCCACACTCACAAAACAAACGCAACTAATCTGAGCCGTTTATTTCTTAGATCATCTGCCCACAATTTTACCCTTTTTTCCTCTTTAATTTTCCAAGCACACAGAGATTTAATCTTGACCGTTGGATAACAAGGATCCAACAGCCACCAAAATTCCCCACAAAAATGATTTAAGCCCTAATTATCAGGATCGTTGATCCAATGATCCAACGGCCCAGATTCATTCTCGCAACCTTATCCCAGAGACGAATAACCCCTAATCCCCTAACCCTAATCATTCTTTCCTTTGACTCTGCAGCCCTTTTTCCCCTTTCTCTCCCGTTTCCTATCAAATCCCCGACTAAAATTAGTCTCAAAACCATGCACCAAATCATGCAAGGTCGTGAATCTTGACCTAGATTCGTCCTCTTTGCTCCCCTATCCGCGAATCCCATTGGAACCTTCCCGTTTTATCACACACTTCCAAAATTTAGAGTTCTCTAAACTCAAACACAAACATGAAACTTTAAGTCTTCCCAAGCCTTCGATGTTGTCTCATGCATGACATATCTCAAGATGATTATTCTAAACGGGAGGTCAAATGCAATGACCTCTGGACCGCTGGTCTTTACCCGATGGATTTTCACTAGCCACGACTGTCATGCACTCATGTAAGAGTCTCACTCATTATTCTCTCAGATTCATGTCATGGCCAAATTTTCCTCCGTAGAACGTCGTGATGGCACCTAGACTCTACGACTAGGTAAGCCTAACAGAAAGCAATAACTTGGCAGAAACAATTATAAAAATACTAAAATAAAGTTGGATAACTGATATAACAATCCGAAACAAAATAGAATCTCATCAATACACTCCCCAAAACTAGTGGAACTGAGTCATAAGCTTTATAGAATGAACTAAAATATCTAATACATCATTGTCTGAAAGATATACAATAGGAAGTAAAATAAGGATGGTGACTTTGAGGCCTGCGGACATGGAGCAGGTATACCTTGAAGTCTCCAAGCAGCAACTCAAATCAACTCTAGCTTCCAGCACGAGGAGACGTACTTGGATCTACACAAAAATTGTGCAAAAGTGTAGTATGAGTATACCACATTGGTACCCAGTAATCGTCAAGCCTAACCTCGGTAGAGTAGTGACAAGGTAAGGTCAAGACACCTACTAGGATATAAATAAGCAGTATGGAAATGTAATAACGATAAATAATGGAAAGGAAAGAAATAACCAATACGAAACAAGATAATAACATGAATTAATACTGGAAATTAGACATGGTAGTAAAATAAAAGAAAAAGCTAAAGAGAGAGCCAAAATGATCATGTATGGGGAAGAACTGCTAAACAAGGGAGACCAAACAACAGAAACGTTCCCACCAAAACTGCTTGCAAAAAAAAGGAGATAAACAAAAGAATCACAACGAGGTACCGCCTCGTGTGAAATAAGAATCACCACTGAGGTACCGCCTCGTATACACATTTCACAATCTCAATCACAATCATTCCTAATACCACCGTGTAACCCTTAAATTTTAAATAGGTTTTGAAAACAGGTTTCCTGAAATTGCTACACGCACTTTATCCCACCTTTTGACGCCGCATGGCTTCACGTAGTTTCTCTACAAGCAACACGCACATAAGTCCCACCTTATACCGCCGCATGCGCGTCAATATCATATAAGAATAACAAGTCGCACCACAAGTGCCCATATATCACAATTTGCCAACAATAAACAATATCTATTTTTCCACAACAATAGCCACGGCTCCACCACAATGTGTACAATAATAGCAACACAACAATAAATGTAAAATTTTCAACAAGAAGATTTTTCAACAAAAACAATTTCGCCTCAATGTGATAACGACTTCACAACTTCAACACCAATAACTCAACAATGGGAAACAATGTATAATCATGATGTTAAATAAGAATAACTTATAATGGAATGGATAGCGTGTAACAATGACCTCAAATAATGGAAATCAACATGGGAAGGGATAACATAAACAATAACTCCAAATAATGGTAATCAACAATGAGAGAGAAAACATGACAATAACCTCAAATATTGATAATCAACAATGACAGAGATAAATACTTATAATCGACAATGAAAGAAATCACATGAACAATAACTTCAAAAATTGATAATGTCATAATCCCAATTTCCCTCCATAGGATGTCGTAATGGCACCTAGTCTCTAAGACTAGGTACGCCTAACATACACGCAGAATTTAATTGAAATAATGATAAAACTTTCAAATTAACCAACTACTATCATAAAAAGAAATCTGCAACTCAACAGATCAAAACTTCCAAAATCTGGTGGTACCAAGTCACAAGCTCTACAAAAGTATACTGAATTCCCTATAAAACAGTATCTATAAAAAGGAAAAATGAAATAAAACTAGATAGAGGGTGACTCCGAGGCCTGCGGACGCCTGCAAGTATACCTTGAAATCTCCAAATTCGAGCTCGACTCACTAGTGCCTAGGCTGGTAAAAGGTACTTAAATCTACACAGATTTGCAGAAGCATAGCATGAGTACACCACAACGGTACCCAGTATTTATCAAGCCTAACCTCGGTAGAGTGGTGACGTGGCCAAGTCAAGACACCTACTGGAATAAATACGAAAACTGAACAGGTATATGACAGTGCAATATTGGAAAACAATTGAAATAATACAATGAAGAAATATAGCAAGAATTACTAAACTGAACTAAGGCAATTAAGACATCACGGAAGAAGACACATATTAAGAATGCCAAGGAAGCAATGCAACAAAACACAAGTGATGTAAATGAAAGGTATCAACAAAAACCACTACCGGGGTACCACCTCGTAGTCTCATTTCACAGATCAAATCACAATCTTTCCCTATATCACCGCGGGAGCCTTGCATTTAGTTTTGAAAATTATTTTCCCGAAATAGTTACTCGCATTTTAGCCCACCTTATCACACCACGTGGCTTCAAGTAGTTCCCCATACTAGCAATACACATATCAAGCCCACCTTATCTAACCGCATGCGCTTCAACCTCAATCCTTATACCACCGTATGAGTATCAATATTACAACATAACACAAATCGCACCTCATGTGCCCAATACTACAACTTGCCAAAGAAGTCAACAGTAATAGTGTTTCCACAATAAATATCCCATGACTCAGCCACAACAAGAACAAGAGTCTCAACAATAGCAACCGAAAGTGAATAACTCAACAAGAATGGTATTTCAACAAATTACAACTTTGCCTTAACGTGTATCACGGCCTTTATAACTTCAACACCAAATTCAACAATGAGATATTTCAAGAATAACAACTTCAAGTAGGGAACTCAACGGTTAATAATGAATAAGGAATAGAGAGAACAATAATTTCAACTAAACATATAAAGACAATTAGCAAGTAAGAGATAAGACAAGTATTAACGATGTCAAGTAAAGCATGTGAAGATAGACAAATGAAGAGGAATTAAACAAATTATGGCAACTCAATTAAAGGCATTAAATGGATCTACATAGATAAAACCGGTCAGTTACCATATTAAGCCCGTGTACGCACTCGTCACCTTGCGTACACGGCTTCCACATATCACAATTAAAATAAAACAATACCAATCTTAAGGGGTAATTCCCCCATTCAAAGTTAGGCAACACACTTACCTCGAAACTCGCTAACTCAATCTACTAGTAAGCCTTTCCCGCGATTATCCATCTCCGAACGGCTCGAATCTAGCCAAAACAACTTCAAACCATGAATACAAACTATAGAAAGTTATTCCAAACAATGAAATAGCAACCTTTAAAGAGAAACAAAAAGTAAACTCAAAAGTTCAACCTCGGGCTTGCATCTCACAACCCAACCAAACTTACGAAATCCGAACACCCATTCGATAACAAGTCCAACAATACAAGAATTACTCAAATCCGACTTTAAATTGCCTTTCAGATCCCCAAAATTTGGTCTAAGAAGTTTCAGAATTTTTCCAACTCAAATCACTAAATTAATGACAAAAATAATGATGGATTCATGTAATATAGCCAAATCTGAGTTAGAATTAGTAACCCCGATGATTTCCTTAAAAATCCCTCAAAACATCGCCACAAATCGAGCTCTCTAGGTACAAAATATGAAAATAATATAAAACCATCGAACACCCCCCTTTCTGCCCAGCGGTAACCACTTCTGCGGTCAAACAGTCGCATTTGCAGAAAAATCCATCGCAGGTGCATTTCCAACTAAGGCCCAGCTCCTTCACTTCTGCGGACGGCTGCTCGCTTCTGCGAGCTCGCTTATGTGGAATTACGACTGCACCTTCGGTCCTCCTCCAGTCCTTCACAGTTCTGCTTATGCGGAAGATATAGTCACGCCTGCGGATGCGTACCTGCGCCCAGGTGTCCGCACCTGCGACCTAGGCCTAGGCTGGCCCTTTCTGCTTCTGCGCTTCTTCACTCACTCCAACGAGTCCGCACCTGCGGGCACTCCCACCATAGGTGCGATGGCACCAGAATAGCTGAAGCTTCAGCAAAATAACCAAGTCCAAATTTGTCCGATTTCAATATGGTTCACACCCGGGGCCCTGGGGACCCTGTCCGAATATACCAACAAGTTCCAAAACATATAATGGGCCTACTTGAGGCCTAAAATCATATCAAACAACATCTATTCTGCGAATCATAACCCAATTCAAGCCTATTAAAACTATGAACATCCGGCTTCTAATACTAACGCCGATTCATACCAAAACTATTCCGATTGATATCAAATTTTGCACACAAGTCATATATGACATGATAGACCTATTCCAACTTCCGGGATAGGAATCATATTCCAATATCAATAAAGTCAACTACTGGTCAAACTTCTCAACCTTTCATGCCTTCAACGTTTTAATTTTTGCCAATTCAAGCCGAAACGACCTACGAACCTCCAAGTCAATATCCGGACATGATCCTAAGTCCAAAATAACCATACAGAGATATTGGAACTGTCAAAACTTTATTTCGGAGTCGTTTATACCAAAGTCAAACTATGGTCAACTCTTTCGACTTAAACTTTCAACTTTGGAACTAAGTGCCCTATTTCACTCCGAAACTAATGCGAACCATAACCAAACACCCCCGGCAAGTCATGTAACCACAATATAACATAGAGTAGGCAATGAATAGGGGAACGGGGCTAAAATAGTCAAAACGACCGGCCTGGTCGTTACATCCTCCTCCTCTTACAACAAGCGTTCGTCCTCAAACGAGTATAGAGACATACCTGAAGTGGTGAAAATATGAGGATAATAGCTACGCACATCATGCTCGGTCTCCAAAGTCACCTCCTCGAGTGGTTGACCCTCTATTGAACCTTCACTGACGCACTGCTCTTTGACCTCAACTTTCAGACCTGCCTGTCCAAAATGGCCACTGGCTCCTCAAGATATAACAAATCCTCGTCCAATTGGACTGAGCTTAAATCTAACACATGGGATGGATCACCGTGACTCTTTCGGAGCATAGAAACTCAGAATACCGGATGAATCGCAGCTAGACTAGGTGTCAATTCAAGCTTGTAGGCCACCTCACTAATCCTCTCAAGAATCTCAAAAGGTCTGATAAACCTAATGCTCAACTTGCCTTTCTTCCTGAATTTCATAACACCCTTCATGGGAGAAAACCCGGAGCAAGACCCGCTCTCCAACCATGATTACAATATTGCAAACCTTTCGATCCGCATAACCCTTCTGTCTAGATTAGGCTATACGAAGTCGATCCTGAATCAACTTAACCTTTTCCAAAGCATCCTGAACCAAGTCAGTACCCAATAGCCTCACCTCACCCGTCTCAAACCAACCCACTGGAGACCGACACCTCCTCCCATACAAGGCCACATATGGAGCCATGTGAATACTCGATTGGTAGTTGTTGTTGTAGGCAAACTCCACAAGCGGCAAGAACTGATCCCAAGAACCCCCGAACTGCATAACACAGGCACAAAGCATGCCTCCCAATATCTAAATAGTGCACTCGAACTGTCCATCCGTCTAAGGGTGGAATGCCGTATTCAACTCAACTCGTGTGCCTAACTCATGTTGTATGGGCTTCCAGAATCGTGATGTTAACTACGTACCCTGGTCTGAGATGATGGGCACTGGCACGCCATGAAGTCGGACAATCTCACGAATATAGACCTGAGCTACCTACTCTAAAGAATAAGTAGTCACCACTGGAATAAAATGAACCGACTTGGTCAACCTACCCACAATCACCCATACTACGTCAAACTTCTTCTGAGTCCGTGTGAGGCCAACAACGAAATCCATGGTAACTCGCTCCCATTTCCACTCGGGAATCTCAAGCCTCTGAAGCAACCCACCTGGCCGCTGATGCTTATACTTCACTTGCTGACAATTTAGGCATCGAGCTACATACTCTACTATGTCTTTCTTCATCCTCCTCCACCAATAGTGCTACCTCAAGTCCTGATACATCTTAGCGGCACCCTGATGAATAGAGTACTACGAACTATGGACCTCCTGAAGAATTAACTCATGCAAACCATCCACAGTGGGCACACACAGCCAGCCCTACATCAGCAACACACTGTCATCCCCAATAGTAACCTCCTTGGCATCCCGTGCTGAACCGTGTCCTTGAGGAAAAGCAAACGGGAATCCTTATACTCACGCTCTTTGATGCGATCATATAGAAAAGACTGAGAAACCACTCAAGCCAGAACTCCGCTCGGCTCCGAAATATTTAATACTTGTTGGCCAACGCCAGAACATCCAATGCTAATGGCCTCTCCGCTGCAGGTAGATATGCTAAGCTGCCCAAGCTCTCTGCCTTTCGACTCAAGGCATCGGCCACCACATTGGCCTTCTCGATATGACATATGAATAATGATATCATAGTCCTTAAGCAACTCTAAACATCTCTGCTGCCGCAAGTGAAGAACCTTCTATTTGAACAGATGTTGTATGCTTCGGTGGTCGATATAGACCTCACAAGGGACACAGTACAAATAGTGCCGCCAAATATTCAGGGCATGAACAATAGCTGCTAACTCAAGGTCGTGGACAGGAGAGTTCTTCTCATGCACCTTCAGCTGTCCAGATGTGTAGGCAATCACCCTACTGTCCCACATCAACACCACACTAAGACCAATATGCGACGCATCACAGTATACAGTATAAGACCCCGAGCCCGAAAGCAACACCAACAGTGGGGCTATAGTCAAAATTGTCTTGAGCTTTTGAAAGCACTCCTCACACTCCTCGGTCCATCTGAAGGGAGAAACTTTGTGGGTCATTCTGGTCATAGGTGCAGCAATAGATGAGAAACCCTCTACAAAACGACGGTAGAACCTACCAATACAAGTAAACTCTGGATCTCAGTAGCTGATGACGGTCTGGGCCAATTCTACGCTGCTTCAATCTTCTTCAGATCTACCTTGATCCCCTCACTCGATATCACATGATCCAAAAACGCCACCAATCAAGCCAGATTTACACTTTGAAAACATTGCATATAATTTCTTCTCCCTCAAGGTCTGGAGCACGATCCTTAGGTGCTACTCATGATCCTCCCGTCTCTGGGAGTACACCAAGATGTGGTCAATAAACGCAATGATGAATGAGTCAAGATAAGGCTGGAATACTCTATTCCACAAGTGCATGAATTATGCTGGGGAGTTGGTCACCCCAAATGAAATCACAATGAACTCATAATGGCCATACCGAGTCCTAAAGGCAGTCTTCGAAATATCCGAATCCCGAATCTTTAGCTGGTGATAACGTGACCGCAAATCAATCTTGGAGAACACTCTGGCACCCTGTAACTGATCAAATAAGTCATCAATATGTGACAATGGATACATGTTCTTTTCTTTAACCTTGTTCAACTGTCGTTAATCAATACACATGCGCATAGAACTATCCTTTTTCTTAACAAACAAAATCGGAGCACCCCAAGGTGGCACACTAGGCCGAATGAAACCCTTATCAAGCAACTCTTGCAACTACTCCTTCAGCTCCGTTGGAGCCATATGATTTGGTGGAATAGAAATGGGCTGAGTGCCCGACAACAAGTCAATACCAAAATCGATATCCCTATCAGGCGACATGCCCAGAAGATTAGCCGGAAATACATCTGGATAGTCTCTCATTACCAAAACTAACTCAACGGTAGGAGTGTCAAAACTGACATCTCTCACAAAGGCTAGATATGCCTCACATCCCTTCCTAACCATCCGTTGTGCCTTATGGAAAGACACCACCTTGCTAGAAACATAATCCAAAATATCCCTCCACTCCAACCGCGATAAACCTAGCATATCCAATGTCACTGTCTTTGCGTGACAATTAAGAATAGCATGATAGGGAGACAACCAATCCATGCCCAAAATAACATCAAACACTACCATACTTAGCAACAATATATTAACTCTGGTCTCAAAACCACCAAGAATAACTAAACAGGACTGGTACACACGGTCAACAACAATAGAATCTCCTAGAGGCATGGACACATAAACACGAGAACTCAAAGACTCATGAGATATACCCAAATTCGGAGCAAAGTAAGATGATACATATGAATAAGTGGAGCCTGAATCAAATAAGACTAATGCATCTCTATGACAAACCAGAACAATATATGTGATAAAGGCGTATGATGAAAGCCCTCCGTCCTACCCAATAGAGCATAACACCTGGCCTGGACTCCTACTCTAGAGGGACCCCTACCCGCCTGACGTCCACCCTAGTTGGTTGTGCAGGTGAAGTGGCAATTGTTGCGGTGACCACGGCCTGAGAAGTCTAGGGACCCTGTGGAATATGTGGAGCTTGAGTAGTCTATAGAGGTTCACCCCTCCTAAGTTTGGGGCAGTCCCTCACCATATGACGAGTATCACCACACTCAAAACAAGCTCTCAAAGAAAGTGGCTACTGAAACTGGCTCGAGCCTGGTCGGCTGGACTAACCACTAAAAGCACCTCGTGCAGGAGGTACACTAGACAGTGGCAGTGCATAATGACCAAGCTGAGGCCTCGGGGTAGCCGGAATACCACTAGAAGCTGGAAGTGCTGAATGAACTGGACGGCTCACATAACCACTAGCATAACGAGCTGCAACTCGGGCACGGGCACCACTATATGTGCTAGAATCTTGAGGAATCTTGGCCTCCCTGTCCTCTCTCCTGGCCTCGCATACCCTTCAATCTTTGATTGATATCTACTAACTTCTTATATGGGGTATTAATCTCAAACTCTCGAGCCATGATGAATCTACTACCATAGTTGAGCCCCTCGATAAATCGATGGACTCGCTCTCTGACTGTGGAAAGCATGTCTAGACAACTCACTGAACCTGACAACATACTCTAACAAGGTCATAGCACCCTGGTCCAACTACTCGAACTCCGCATGCAATGCATCCCGAAGGCTCAGGGGAACAAACTATCAAAGGAACATCTCTGAAAACTGAGCCCATGTGAGTGAAGTTGCCTCGGCGGGGCTACCCTCCGCATAAGCCTGTCGCCACAGGTATGCTGGTCCTAACAGCTAGAAAGTAGTGATGCAACCTCGCTAATCTCTACTTTACCCATGCTATGGAGAATGGGGTGGCACTTCTCCAGAAAGCCTTGTTATTCCTATGTAGCTAGGCCGCTGAAAGTAGGAGGATGGTACTTCTTTTACCTCTCGAGCCTGAGCTGCTCATCCTCAGATGTTGCTGCCCTAACCTCGGGCTGAACTAGGATAATCGGCTGCACTGGTATAACCTCTAGGACCTGGGAGTTGGTCAACATGGACCCTTTGATCTGGGGTACGGGCTACGGGAGTCTATGCTCTTCCCCCAGCCTCAGATGTGGCCGGTGCAAGTGGAATCAGCCCTGCGAAAGCTAGAGTGCCAAACATGCTCAAGACTTGAGCGAGAGTCTCCTTAAGTGTAAGGGTAGCAACAGGCGTCTACTGGAGCTACTGGCGGCTCCTCTATCGCAGCTTGGGCAGGTGCTTTGACTATACCACATGCCCCTCTTCGGCCTCTACCCCAACCCCGGCCTCTCGCGGCTTTAGTAGGGGGTGCGGGTGTCTGATCGTCACCATTTGTGAGAGAATAGAAAGACAAAGATTCAGAATTTCGAAGTCAGCAAATTCGCACGATAAGGAATCATTGAAGTGAAGTTTTTCCTAAAAGTTTCATAGCCACTCGAAGATAAGTACAGACTTCTCCATACCGATCAGAGAGACTCTACTAAACCTGCTTGTGATTTGTAACACCTATGAACCTAGAGTTCTAATACCAACTTGTCACGACCCTAGTTTCCCTCCGTAGGATGTCGTGATGGCACCTAGTCTCTAAGACTAGGTAAGCCTAACATACATGCAGAATTTAACTGAGATAATAATACAACTTTCAAATTAACCAACTACTATCATAAAAAGAACTCTGCAACACAACAGAACAAAACTTCCAAAAATCTGGTGATACCAAGTCACAAGCTCTACAAGAGTATACTGAACATCCCTATACAACAGTATTTACAAAAAGGGAAAATGAAATAGAACCAGATAGAGAGTGACTCCGAAGCTTGCGGACGCCGGCATGTATATCTTGAAGTCTCCAAATCCGAGCTCAACTCACTGGTGCTTAGGCTGGTAAAAGGTACCTAGATCTGCACAAAAAATATGCAGAAGCGTAGCAAGAGTACACCATAATGGTACCTAATAAGTATCAAGCTTAACCTCGTTAGAGTAGTGATGAGGCAAGATCAAGATACCTACTGAATAAATAAGAAGACTGAACAGGTATATGACAGTGCAATAATGGAAAACAATGAAAATGATACAATGAAGAAATATAGCAAGAATAGCTACTCTAAACCAAGGCAATTAAGAAATCACGAAAGAAGACATATATTAAGAATTCCAAGGAAGCAATGCAACAAAATACAAGTGATGTAAATAAAAGGTATCAACAAGAATCACTACTCAGGTACCGCCTCGTAGTCTCATTTCACAAATCAAATCACAATCTTTTCTTATATCACCGCGGGTGCCTTGCATTTAGTTTTGAAAATCATTTTCCTAAAATAGCTACCCGTGTTTTAGCTAACCTTATCGCACCGCGTGGCTTCAAGTAGTTCACCTACTACCAACACACGTATCAAGCGCACCTTATCTCACCGCATGCATTTCAACCCCAATCCTTATACCACCGCTTACATATCAATGTCACAACATATCACAAATCGCACCTCAAGTGCCCAATACCATAACTTGCCAAAGAAGTCAACAGTAATAGTGTTTCACCAATAAATAGCCCATGGCTCAACCACAACAGGAACAAGAGTCTCAACAATAGAAGCCGAAAGTGAATAACTCAAGAAGAATGGTATTTCAACAAATTACAACTTTGCCTTAACGTGAATCACGGCCTTTATAGCTTCAACACCAAATTCAACAATGAGATATTTCAAGAAATAACAACTTCAAGTAGGGAACTAAACGGTTAAATAATGAATAAGGAATAGAGAGAATAATAATTTCAACTAAACATGTAAGGACAATTAGCAAGTAAGAGATAAGACAAGTATTCACGATATCAAGTAAAGCATGTGAAGATAGACAAATGATGAGGAATTTAACATATTATGGCAACTCAATTAAAGGCATGAAATGAATCGACATAGCTAAAACCGGTCAATTACAACATTTAGCCTAGGTACCCACTTGTCACCTTGCGTACACGGCTTTCACATATCACAATTAACACAAAACAACACCAATCCTAAGGGGTAATTCCCCCACTCAAAGTTAGGCAAGACACTTACCTCAAAGCACGCTAACTCTGAACGGCTCAAATCTAGCCAAACAACTTCATACCATAAGTACATACTATAGAATGCTATTTCGACCAATAAAGTTGCAATCTTTAAGGAGAAACAAAACGTCAACCCCGAGCCCGCGTCTCGAAACTCGACCAAACTTACAAAATACGATCACACATTCAATAATGAGTCCAACCATACAATAATTACTCAAATCCAACTTCAAATCACCTTTCAAATCCCTAAATTTTGGACTAAGAAGTTTCAAAAAATTTCCCCAAATTTCTCAACTCAAATAAATAATTAAATGACAAAAATAACGATGGATTTATGTAATATAGCCAAATCCGAGTTAGAATTAGTTACCCCGATGATTTCCTTGAAAATTCCTCGACAAATCGCCACAAATCGAGTTCTCTAGGTCCAAAAGATGAAAATGAGATAAAACCCTCGAACACCCCCTTTTTTGCCCAGAGGTATCCGCTTCGGCGTCAAACTGTCGCACCTGCGGAAAAATCCATCGCAGGTGCGGTTCCAACTAAGGCCTAGCTCCTTCGCTTCTACAAATGGCTACTTGCTTCTGCGAGTCCTCTTCTATGGAATTACGACCGCACCTGCGGTCCTCCTCTAGTCCTTCACAGTTCCGCTTCTGCAGAAGATAAGGTCGTCCCTGCATATTTGCGCCTCCGACCCAGGTTTGGGCTGGCCCCTTTCCGCTTCTATGCTTCTTCACTTGCACCAGCGCGTCCGCACCTGCGGCCACTCCAACCACAGGTGCGATGGCACAAGAATAGCTGAAGCTTCAGCAAAATAATTAAGTCCAAATTTCTCAGATTTTAATCTGATTCAGACCCGGGCCCCCGGGACCCCGTCCAAATACACCAACAAGCTCCAAAACACATAACGGACCTACTAGAGGCCAAAAATCACATCAAACAACATCGATTCTACGAATCGCAACCCAATTCAAGCCTATTAAAACAATGAACATCTGACTTCCAAAACTAATGTCGATTCATTCTAAACCGACTCCGATTGACCTCAAATTTTGCACATAAGTCTTAAATGACATGATGGACCTATTCCAACTTCTGGAATCGGAATCTGACCCTGACATCAATAAAGTCAACTCCCTTTCAAACATCTCAACCTTCCAAACCTTCAACTTTTTAGCTTTTTTCAATTCAAGCCGAAATGACCTATGGACCTCCAAATCAAAATTCGAACATGCTCCTAAGTCCAAAATAACCATACGGAGCTACTGGAACCGTCAAAACTCCATTCTAAAATCGTCTACACCAAAGTCAAACTACGGTCAACTGTAAACTTCTAACTTTCGGACTAAGTGTCCCATTTCACTCCGCAACTCACCCGAACCATAACCAAACACCCCCCGCAAGTCACATAACCACAATATAACATAGAGGAAGCAATAAATAGGGGATATGGGTTAAAATGCTCAAAACAACCGGCCGGATCATTAAAATACTCCACGCAAGTCTAAAAACATCATACGATCTCGCTCACACGATCAAAACACAAAAATAACATCTAAAACTACGAATCGAACACTAAAACGCATGAATTTCAAAGTAAAGTTCAAGAACTTCTGAAATTATAACTAGACATCTTAATCCTATCAAATCAACGCCAAACGGCAGCAAATTTTGCAAACAAGTTCTTAATACTATAAGGGACCTATTCCAAGTCCCAAAATTAAATTTCGAGCTCGATAGCTAAAAGTCAACCAGTGATCAAACCTTTCAACTTCAAATTGCAAAATTTTGGCACAACAACACAAATCAACCTATAGACTTTCAAAATAAATTCTGGGCATATGCCGAAGTCTGAAATGACGATATGAAGCTATCAATAAAAATACAGCTCCAGGGTCATTTTCACAAAAGTCAAAGTTTGGTCAATACTTTCTAATTTAAACTTCTAAGTCAAGAATCAAGGGTCCAAATCAACCCGAAAAAAGCTTTCCAGAATGAAACTAACCAACCCCGTAAGTCATAAAACCGTAAACAAACATGTGCGAAGCATAAAAAGGGGTAATAGGGCGTAATTATACAAAATGACCGATCGGGTCGTTACATTCTTCCCCTCTTAAAACAAACGGTAGTCCTCAAACGTACATAATGACATACCTGAAGTGGTGAATAGATGAGGATAATGACTATGCATGTCATGCTCAATCTCCCAGGTCGCCTCCTCAAACGGATGACCCCTCCATTGAACCTTCACTGAAGCAATGTTCTTTGATCTCAACTTTCAGACCTGTCTGTCCAAGATAGCCGCAGGCTCCTCAATGTAAGTCAAATACTCATCTAATTGGACGGTGCTGAAGTCTAGAAAATGAGACGGATCACCATAATACTTCCGGAGCAAAGATACATGGAACATCGGATGAGATAGATTAGGTGGCAATGCAAGCTTGTAGGGCACCTCACCAATCCTCTCAATGATATCAAAAGGTCGGATATACCTAGGGCCCAACTTGCCCTTCTTCCCAAACCTCATCACACCCTTCATGGGTGTAACACGGAGCAAGACTCGCTCTCCAACCATGAATGCAATATTGTGAACCTTCCGGTTTGCGTAACTCCTCTGTCTAGATTTGGCTGTACGAAGTCGATCCTGGATCATCTTGACCTTCTCCAAAGCATCCCCAACCAAATCTGTGCCTAATAACTTAGCTCTGCTGGCTAAACCCACCCAACTAGAAAATGACACCATCTCCCATATAAAAGCTCATACGGAGCCATCTGAATGCTCGATCGGTAGCTGTAGTTGTAGGCAAAACTCCGCAAGTGGAAAGAACTGATCCCAAGCACACCTGAAATCCATAACACAAGCGTGAAACATATCCTCCAATATCTTAATGGAGCGCTCGGACTCTCCGTCCATCTGAGGGTGAAATGTTGTACTCAACGTAACCCGCGTGCTTAGCTCACACTATACAGACTCCAGAAATGCAATGTGAATTGTGCACCCCGGTCAGAGATGATGGATACAGGTACACCAAGAAGTCGGACAATCTCGCGAATATAAACCTAAGCCCAGCTGCTCTGAAGAGTAGGTAGTGACTACCGGAATGAAATGAGCTGACTTGTTCAACCTATCCACAATCACCCATACCGCATCAAATTGCTTCTGAGTCATTGGGAGCCCAACAACGAAGTCCATGATGACATGCTTCCATTTCCACTAGGGAATCTCAAGTCGCTGAAGTAAACCACCCAGCTGTTGATGCTCATACTTCACCTGCTGAAAATTTAGTCACCGAGCTACGTACTCCACTATGTCTTTCTTCTTCCTCCTCCATCAATAGTGCTACCTCAAGTCCTGATACATCTTTGTGGCACCCGGATGAATAGAGTACTGAAACTGTGGGCCTCCTAAAGAATTAACTCACGCAACCCATCCACATTGGGCACACAATAACCGACCCTGCATCCGCAACACACTATCATACCCCATAATAACTCCTTGGCATCACCGTGCTGAACCATGTCCTAGAGGACAAGCAAATGGGAATCGTCATACTGACGCTCTCTGTTACGATCATATGGAGAAGACTGAGAAACCACGCAGGCAAGAACTCGACTGGGCTCCGAAACATCCAATCTAACCATCTGGTAGGCCAAGTCCTGAACCTCCAATGCTAATGGCCTCTCCGCTGCTGGTAGATCTGCTAAACTTCCCAAGCTCTCCGTCGTTCGACTCAAGGAATCGGCCACCACATTGGCCTTCTAGGGATGATATAGAATAGTGATATCATAGTCCTTAAGAAACTCTAATCATCTCTGTTGCCGCAAGTGAATATCCTTCAATTTGAATAGATGTTGTAGGCTCTGGTGGTCGACATAGACCTCACAAGGGACACCATACAAATAATGCCGCCATATCTTCAATGCATGGACAATGGCTTACCACTTCATGTTGTGGACTGGATAATTCTTCTAATGGGTCTTCTGTTGCCGAGACGCGAAGGCAATCACCCCACCATCTTGCATCAACACCACGCCAAGGCCAACACGTAACGTATCACAATACACAGTATGGGACCTCAAGCCTGTAGGCAACACCAACACTGGGGCTGTAGTCAAAGCAGTCTTGAGCTTTTGAAAGCTCACCTCACACTCCTCGGACCATCTCAATGGAGTACCCTTCTGGGTCAATCTGCTCATTGGTGCAGCTATAGATAAGAAACCCTCTACGAAACGATGATAATACACGGCCAAACCAAGGAAACACCAGATCTTAGTAGCTGAAGACAGTCTACCTTGATCCCCTCATTCGACATCACATGACCCAAAAATGCCATCAAATCAAGCCAAAATTCACACTTGAAAATTTTGCATACAGCTTCTTCTCTCTCAAGGTCTGGAGCACGATCCTCAACTGCTGCTCATGATCTTCCCCACTGTGGTAGTACACCAAGATGTCATCAATAAACATAATGATGAATGAATCAAGATAAGGCTATCAAGAGTACAAATGCAGCTGGGGCGTTGGTCAGTCCAAATCACATCACAAGGAACTCGTAGTGACCATACTGAGTCCTAAAGGAAGTCTTTAGAACATCCGGATCCCAAATCTTTATCGAATGATCAACTAACCGCAAATCAATCTTTGAGAACATTCTAACACCCTGTAGGACCTTATTATCATGGACCTGCTACTCTGTGGTGCAGGACGCAGGAGTCTGAGCTACTCCCAGCCTAAGATGTGGCTGGTACAAGTGGAATCAACCCCGCCTGAGCTAAGGTATCGAACATGCTCAAGAACCATGCGAGGGTCTCGTGAAGTGCCGGGGTGGAAACAGGCACCTCGGGTACCTGTTCCCCAACTGGAGCTACAGGTGGATCCTCTGTCGCATCTTGGGTAGGTGCTCTGGCTGCATCATGTGTCCCTCCTCATTCTCTGCCTCGACCCCCACATCTCGCAGCTCTAGCAGGGGGTGCAGGTGTCTGATCATCGGATCCAGTACTGCGTGCACCATTTGTGAGAGGATAGAAAGTCAAAGATTCAGTTTTTGAAGTCAACCAATTAACATGATAAGCAATCAAAGAAGTGAAGTTTTTCCTAATAGTTCTGTAGCCTCTCGAAAATAAGTACAGATGTCTCCGTACTGATCCACAAGACTCTACTAAACCTGCTTATGACTAGTAACACCTATGAACCTATAGCTCTAACACCAACTTGTCACGGCCCCAATTTCCCTCCGTAGGACGTCGTGATGACACCTAGTCTCTACGTCTAGGTAAGCCTAACAGACAACAATAACATGGAAGAAATAATGATCAAAATAATAAAATAAAGTTAGATAATTGATATAATCTTCTGAAACAAAATAGAATCTCATCAATACACTACCCAAAACCAGTGGAACTGAGTCATAAGATCTATAGAATAAACTAGAATATCTAATACATCACTGTTTGAAAGAAATGCAACAAGAAGTAAAATAAGGAAGGTAACTCCGAGGCCTGTGGACGTGGAGTAGGTATACCTTGAAGTCTCCAAGCATCAACTCAAATCAACTCTAGCATCCGACACGAGCAGACGTACCTGGATCAAGTCTAACCTCGATAGAGTAGTTACGAGGCCAGGTCAAGACACCTACAAGGATATAAATAAGCATTATGAAAATGTAATAAGGATAAATAATGAAAAGCGAAGAAATAATCATTACGAAACAAGATAATAACATGAACTAATAC
The DNA here is from genome assembly GCA_002018475.1 of Nicotiana obtusifolia. NCBI lineage: Eukaryota > Viridiplantae > Streptophyta > Magnoliopsida > Solanales > Solanaceae > Nicotiana > Nicotiana obtusifolia. The sequence goes on along the minus strand of MCJB01011166.1, from coordinate 26,613 downwards.
CAAAAATTAGACATGAAAGTAACATAAAAGAAGTAGCTAAAGAGAGAGCCAAAATGATCATGTACAGGAAACAACTTTTAAACAAGGGAGAATAAACAACAGAAACGTTCCCACCAAAACTTGCTTGCAAAAAAAAAAGAGATAAACAGCAAGAATCACAACGAGGTACCGCCTCGTGTACAATAAGAATCACAATCAAGGTACCATCTCGTATACACATTTAACAATCTCAATCACAATATTTTATTATACCAACGTGTGAGCCATACAATTGAAATACGTTTTTGAAAATAGTTTTTCCGAAATACCTACACGCACTTTAACCCACCTTATGAAGACACGTGGCTTCATATAGTGCCCTACAAGCAACACGCACATATGTCCCACCTTATACCGTCGCATGCACATTAACCCCAAGCCTTATACCGCTGCATGCGTGTCAATATCACATCACAATAACAACTTGCACCACAAGTGCCCATATATCAAAACTTGCCAACAATCAACAATATCAATGTTTCCACAACAATAGCCCACGGCTCCACCACAACGTATACAAGAATAGCAACACAACAATGAATGTAAAATGTTCAACAAGAAAATGTTTCAACAAAAATAATTTCACCTAAACGAGATAATGGCTTCACAACTTACACACCAATAACTCAACAATGACAAAACAATGTATAACCACGATGTTAAATAAGAATAACTCACAATGGAATAGATAGCGTGTAACAATGACTTCAAATAATGGAAATCAACAAGGGAAGGGATAACATGAACAATAACTCCAAATAATGGAAATCAACAATGAGAGAGATAACATGACCAATAACCTCAATTAATGATAATCGACAATGAGAGAGATAACATGAACAATAATTCAGATAATGATAATCAACAATGAAATGAGATAACATGAACAATCACTTCAAATAATGATAGTCAACAATGAAAGAGATGACACGTAATAATTAAAGAGGCAACAAGTTCAACTAAAGCATGAGACCAATTTATCAATTAGAATGTAGAACATGTGATAACAAAATTGTTTAAGGCTTGTAAAGATAGACTAACAAAAGTAATAATAGATTGACTATGAGAATTTAAAACATGATATGACAATTAAGTTAAGACATGGAAGGAGTATAAGTAGCCTAAACCAGTTAAATACCACGTACAACCCGTGTACTCACTCGTCACCTTGCATACACGGATTTCACATAACACAAGTGAATCAATCCATACCAATCCTAAGGGTTCGTTCCCCCACAGAAAGTTAGGCAAGACACTTATCTCAACTAGGCCAATGCAACACTCAGAAATAACTTTTTCCTTTAGAATTTGCCTCCATACGACTCAAATATAACCAAAATCGATCTAATATCATCAAATGCTGCTACGAAATTCAACTGAAATAGATAAAGCTAAGATCTTTACACTTATCCCAAAAAGTCATCAAAAGTCAACCCAGGGCCTATCCGGTCAAAACCAGGTTCCAATTGTAGATTTTGAATACCCATGACCCCACGAGTTCATATATGTGATTAGTTTCAAAATCGGAGTCCAAATCAACTCTCAAAACTCTTTTATAATTTTTCAAAAACTTGACAAAGTTTTACAATTTTTCACTTTGATTCACATGATTTGATGTTAAAATCTAAGATATGTTGATGGAATATGATTATAAATAGATTAAAATCACTTGCCCAAGGTTTGTCGGTGAAAATCCCCTCTCCAATCGCCTTCTATCAAGTCTAGGGTTCAAAGTTGAGAAAATGAGAGATAAAATCTTGACTTTCAGCCCTTACGTTCAGCTGCCGTTATCACAATTGCAATATGGGTTCGCAATTGCGAATAAAATCACGCAATTGCAGCACTGACATGCTTGGGAAGCTCTTCGCAAATGCGGAGATGGGTTCGCAATTGTGAACCATGTTGCCCTCGCAATTGCGCCAAACATAAGTCATCCCAGAAATCCTTCGCAAATGAGACAAAGCATCGCATTTGCCATACCTGAAGGTTCCCTGCTATGTCGCAAATGCGATGCAGGTGTTCGCAATTGCGACACCGAAGGGCACCTGACACCAGACTTGCCAATTTCAGTCCAAAACACTCCGAAATATGTGTGAGACTCATCTGAACCCTCGGGGCTCCAAACCAAACATCCATGCAAGTCTAAAAAAAAATATCATACGAACTCGCTCGCATGATCAAAACCCAAAAATAACATATAAATTATGAATCGAACACTAAAACGCCTAAATTTCAAAGTAAAGTTCAAGAACTTCTAAAGTTACAACTAAATGTCAGAATCCTACCAAATCAACGCCAAATGATACCAAATTTTTCAGCCAAGTTCTAAATACCATAAAGGACCTATTCCAAGTCCCAAAATCCAATTTTAAACTCGATAGCTAAAACTCATCCTACTGTCAAATCTTTCAACTTCAAATTACCAAATTTTGGCAAAACAACAAAATCAATCTACGGACTTTCAAAATCAATTTCGGGCATAAGCCCAAGTCTGAAATCACGATACGAAGCTATTGGAGCCATAAAAATACAGTTCCGAGGTTGTTTTTGCAAAAGTCAAAGTTTGGTCAATTTTTTCTAATATAAACTTCTATGTCAAGAATCAAGGGTCTGAATCAACTCGAAAGCTTCTCGGAGCGAAACTAACCAACCCCTCAAGTCATAAAACCATACACATATATGTGTGAAGCATAAAAATAGGTAATAGGGCGCAATTACATAAAACGATCGATCGGGTTGTTACAGTTCACTCTGATTTCACTCTGATTTTACCCTCTCCACTATCATCATCTATCTTTCGTCATCTTCCACTATTAATTTAGAATATGAAACCTTAAGGCTTAACAACCACAATAAATTAGGACTTTGAATGCCTCACCTAACACATAGAACACATACACCAACTACACCTAACATTTCAAAAGAAATTACGATACAGTAAAGTGTTGCTTATGTCTTTTCATTTGAAATTTTGAGTTTTCACTCAACCTCTGCTTCTCTCTTTCTTTTGGTTCTAAGTTGGTCACTTGTTAAAATATGAGCTTTTGGTTTCCTAAACGGCTAACTTGAACACTTGTTTGGTTTGCTGCCCCAAAGGAGGTCAGTAAAACCTCGACCTTGTCCTTCTTTTACTAGTCTAAATTCCTTAATATGAATTTCTTTACTATTTTTGTTGAATGATGATACTAAAAATGTGTTTATGTTTCTTTAATTGTTTTATGTATGTATTAATGACTATTAAGTAGTTTCTGCAATCATGAACTTCTTTAAGTTATTGAAATTAGAATTACATGTTGATATTGATATGCATCTTATGATTCATGTTTATTGTTAACTTTGAAAATGACTAAAGAACTTCTTAACGTTCCTAATACCTAGTTTGAGACCTCTCTAATGATTCTATTAGCACTATTCTGACTGTTATGCTAATCTACTTTGAATGTTACTTTTGTAGTTCCCTTAACGGTCCAGATGTAAGTAAAGTATGAATCATTTAGTGCTAAGAACCATCTTGTTACCTTATTTTAGAAATACTAACCCATGATCTTTAAGCTTGTTTTATCTCTTTAATATGCTTCTGTGATTCTGTTAATTGGTTGATTAAACTCACGACTATTTTATGCAAACTTGTCCTAAGTTATTTGGACCCTTGTATCACTTTTGTGTATATTCTGAGATTACTTTATGCTTAGTTTAAGCCATAAAGTAAGGATGAGATGTATTTAAGCTATGATGAAAAATTTGTTTAGCTAAAATACTGCTTCTAAGTTCCATTATACCTGAAGCCTTATCCTACACATGCTTAACATGTTTCCCAAATGTGATGTTAACCTATATCCTTTTCTTGAAGCTCATATGGTGATACAGTTAGTAACATTTTCATAATATGACCTCTGCTAGTTGTCCTTTATGTGTGTTCTTGTAATTCTGCACTCATGTTGTTCTTTAGTGCCTCTGTTTATCCTTCCTGATCCCACGATGCCTACACTGTTTTAAAATTTCACTAAGCTCTCTTAAATGGACTAAACTTAGTTTGTGAACTCTAAAGAGAGTCTCTTGTTGCTACTGCTTTGATGTAACAAAATGATTTGATCTCAATAAGATTAGTGTGAATTTGAAACTCTCAGAAAGAAGTGATTATGCTATTGATTTTAAAGTTAAGCAAGAATGATAGTTTAGGATTCTATTAATACTCTTTGAAGTCCTAAGTGAAGTTGTGAATCTGCGATTTTTCTAATACCTTTTAGAAGTCTCAATTGCATTCTATTGATTTGTAATCCTGCTAATACCTGTAATTAAGGTTGTGAATCTTTGACCTTGTTAGTACTTTTAGAAGTTTTGATTGTAGTTTGGTATCTCTGATAGTACCAGTGGAAGCTCTAATCATGGTTACTGCTTTGAACCTCTATTAATACTCTCTGAATGTCCCCCGCTTAATTAAGGTTGTTAATGTGTATTTGAAGCTGGCAACCTGTACCTGTATTGGCACTCTTTAAAGAGCACCAATTGTAGTAATTAACCTATAGTGTTGTTAACACTCTTCAAGAATTTTAACTGTAATTGTTAATCTACTCTCTCCTAATCACCCTTAGAAGTTTATTGAAGTTGATCTATATCTTTATTAATTCCTTTTTAGGAGTTTCAATTGGAGCTGTTAACTTATGTGTGTAGGACCTATGTCAAGACCAATCTTTGATTAGTCTAACTGAAGGCTGTGAAGACACATGTGTCTTTGTTCATAGTTGTTGACTATATTCTCTTTCTATCCTTAAGATATATGATCTCAAGTGTTTGATTCTTTGACAGTAATGTGATAATGTTCCTGCTTCTATGTGTGTTTGAAGTTGATTTCTTTTAAAACTGCTTAACATGTTACTCATAGTAATCATCCATTTACCTTTGAAATATGATTATAGCAATGTGGATAGGTCGTTTTGTAGTCTTATAATGTTTTGCTTTAGCCATCATTGGAAGAGTATATACTTCTGTGGTGTAGTACCACTGTGTGTTGGGATTTATATTGAGAGTGCCTCATTGGCACTTAAACCTGTGGGGAAGAGTGAATGTGAGTGCTTAGGGGTATTTTGGAGTAGAGTTTAGCTCTTGGTTAGGCTAATCTCCCTGGCACAAGCACTGCCTTGGGCCTTGAGACCCTTGGGAACTTTGAAGTGTCAGGGACCCAAAGAGAGCCTTGACCTCGAGTAGAACTCTACCCTTAGCGTCTAATCTGTTGACATTCATTACTCCTTTTAGGTTTAGTGTTTAATGACAAGGAAATATTTTCAATGTGGATAACTTTACCATATGTGACCCTATACTAGTATAACTTTCATAACTCAGAATTACCATTGGTTATTATAATATGTTCAATTCATTCACTTACATCTTTTTATGTATGATTGTATGTATAGTGTATTATATCTAATGACCTTTTTTTTACCTGTATAACAACTAGGCCTACCGAGTTCCTCAAAGAACTCACGCCCCAAATTCTGTACCAGCGCATTCTGGGAAGTTTGAAGTCAACCGCTATCCATTTTCTGCTATATGCTGGCCTTTCTCTTTGAGGCCCAAGACTAAAGTCATTCCTCTCCCTTTACTCCTCTACTACTTACCGCTTCACTATTTTACTACTTCATTTCCATTGCTACGTTTTTGTTATTTTTACCTCTCACATGTATATAACAATTATCATATTAGATTGAGTGCTTTACTTTATTTCTTAAATCATGTAAACAACCTAGGCAAGCCCTAAAAGATCATAGGACTAAAAGAAACATTAGACGTAATAGTAATTTGTTTTCATTCGTTAACCATACGCTACTCATGCTATTAATATTTTTTGTTTCACTAACATTTTATGAAGACTTAGAAGCCAAAAAATAGCTTAGCAAGGACAGCAGCCCCTTCTTTTCAAAAACCAGAAATGGAATCCAAACTTGGCCTTCTAAAAAAGAGCAAATTTTTCTAAAGCAAAAGTGTTGCCACCAGAAAAAGGTTCTTAAACGTTTTTTATTCTATTTGAAAGCTAAGGTGCATCTTGGACTAATTTTTCTTAAAACACCCTCATTTCATTAGAGTTACACAAATAGCCACATCCTTTAAACACAAACCATTTTATAACTTAGCCCTTTCTCACATGTTTCATAAATACAAACATCATGCACATATTTTAAACTCTTTCAATCATATATACCAACATTATTTTTAAAGTCTCCTTTATAAACTCATATCCTTTTAAAACCACACATCCTCTTTGTAAATATGATGTTCTAATATATAGTAAGTCGTACAACTTTAGTACCAATTAAGCAAAATACAAATAACTAATCTTTTAACTTAATCTAAGTCCTATGGAGCTACCTCAGGTAGATTGTAAAGGGTGCCTAACACCTACCCCTTAGAAGAACAAGAACCGTTACCCATAATCTCACCAGTTAGGCGACCAATAAAGAATATGACTCTAGTAATTAAATAGGTACCCTAGAATACCTTTAAATATTAGGTGGCGACTCTCTTTCATCAACAACAGAGAAACCACAAGTTGAATCTTATTTTGACTAGTGCAAAATAAAGTGCAACAAGTATGCGTTAGGCTTACCTAGTCTTAGAGACTAGGTGCCATCATGACATCCTAAGGAGGGAATTTGGGGTCGTGACATGGACTAGGGTTGGCTTTTTTTTTTAATTTTTCAGTTATATTAAATATTGAACCGTTTTCATCCGAGGGTAGTTTCTATAGTTTGTTTTGACTTGTTTGAACAATAAATAACTAGATACAGATGGTTTGGAGGCTTGTTCTAAAGAAAAGGCCGTGTTGTATTGTTGATTGTGTTCCGGAGTGATACGACCGAAAATCCAACTAGCCGTGATGGCACCTAACCCAACCGGCTAGTTAAGCCAACTATCCGTAAACACTATCCAAATGAAATTAACATGAAATAAATGTTGAAATAATTGAATTCTAATATAATTACCCAAGAACTGATAGTATAAGTCATGAGCTACTAAGACTTACATTTACAAAACTAAAATGAAATAATTAAAATATCTGTTTGGAATGTACATGAACAAAATTTGAATCTAAAGCTACCAAGGATAAGTGATAACCATAACTGAAACGCGGGTACATCTTCAATGCCAGTTCTCGCCATACACGGCAGCATCAACTCCAAGATATGCACGCAAGGTGCAGAAGTGTAGTATGAGTACAACTGACCCTAGGTATGCAATAAGTATCCTAACTAACCTCAGCAAGATAATAGAAGCAAGATTTATTAAAGATACTCACCAATCACCCGTACAAGTTCTTAAATCCAACAGGTATAGAACTGATATATGACCAAATTAGGAAAATCCTCAAGTATAACCGCTTTGATGCTCAAAATTCTCTATTTAAAGTGTTTTGCTCAGTCACCAATCCAACGTATAAAAATGATATGCAAGTATATCAGGTCAACAGTCAAGGAAATTTTCAAGTAAAGATGAAATGCAATAACCAAATATCAATCCATTGCGCTGCGCTACCCGATCCAATAACAAAAAGCAAATAAGGCTAGTTGCAGCGTGCAACCCGATCCAATAAGAATAACGAGGTCTCCTAGAGCTCACATCAACCAGAAACCCGTCGGTTTCTCAGCATCTCCGTGTACACCATTAAGAGAGAAACATGAGAGGGTGTCCCTAAGGGAATGGATCTGTATCCATACGCTGCACGGACAACTCACGTGTTGCACAGACAACTCACATGCTAATAATATCAACCGCACGGACAACTCACGTGCTATAATATTATATCTGGATCCGCACGGACAACTCACGTGTTGCACGGACAACTCACGTGCTTCACGGACAACTCACGTGCTAGTAATATCAATCCACATGAACAACTCACGTGTTGCACCGGCAACTCACGTGCTAATATCATAATCCGCCTGTCATGGTCATTGGCATACTACCACAATTCGCACTGCGTGGTCACAGGCATATCAACACAATCCGCTCGGTGTGGTCCCAGGCATATCAACACAATCCACCCAGCGTGGTTACAGGCATCCAGTCTAAATCATATCACACAGAAGCAAGTATACAAGAACACATGTGTATGATGGTTTATCAGATTTCATGCTCCTGGATTGATATAATAACATGCTAAAGTGTAGGCATGTGCAATGTGTGCTATCATAGCTCAAATCAGTAATTTAATCACTTAAATAGCAATTACCAAGTATATTAAGGAATTAGCCTCTTCGTAACCTCAAACATGGCTCAAATAGTTCCCATCAATGTTACAAATATGAGAAACATCATAGCTTAAAGCTTAACAGACCATTCTAGGCATATCATAGCCTAAGCACTACCAAGGAAACATGGATAAATACCCCGCTGCTCGCACATGGGCTCCAACCCCACACATATGCGCTCTCATAGTTCGTAGCTATCACAAATAATTCAGGCAACTAATGCCTCAGCCAAGTTTAGATAAGATACTTATCTCAAGCAATCCAAATCAACTACCGAACAAGCCAAACAATACTCAATAAGCTCTATCCCGCACAAATCGACCTCCGAACGGCTCGAAACTAGCTAAAAGTAACTCAAAGCCATCAAATAATGCCCAATTATATAAACTCAATCGATAAAGGTCGAATATTTAATCAATTACTCAAAGTCAACCAAAAGGTCAAACCCAGGCCCGCACTTCGGAACCCGATGGAACTTGCAATTTCGACAATACACTCAATTACGAGTCCAACCATACTAATTTCACTCAAATTCGACTCCGAATCGATGTTCAAAACTCAAATATTCACTTTTAAAAAGTTTAGACAAAACCTCCCAAAAAACACCAATTAATTACAAAATCGAAGATGGAATCATGAAATATAATCAAAACCGAGTAGAAAAAACTTACCCCAACCCATGTAGTGAAAATCCTCTCTAAAATCTCCCTAATCCGAGTTCCATAGCTAAAAATTATGATAAAAATGACCAAGACCTTCGAAATAGAGTACTTTATAATCATGGCGAAGAACAAAATCTATTGCCACCAAAATGCACTATGCATTCACGATACTGGTCACGCAAACGCGATGACCACAGACGTCAAAGATCCGCAAACACGAACTGACTTATATGAACGCGATTAAGGATTCTCTAGCTCCCCAGCTCCCTGCTTAGCTCTACGTGAATGCGATGCTCAGGCCTCACAAAGCTAAGCAAACATGATCATCAAGTCGCGAGCGCGATGATGTAAATCACCCAACTCCTATATTACACTACGTGATCGCGATATCAAATTCGCGATCGTGATGAGGAACTGAAGCACTAGAAATCAGTAGAACATAGCAGTGCCAAAATAATCTGAAATCCATCCGAAGCTTACTTGAGCCCCTCGGGACCCCGTCCAAACATACCAACAAGTCCCAAAACATATCACGGACCTACTCGAGACCTCAAATCACACATAACACCATCAAAATCATGAATCACATGCCAAATCAAACTTTATGAACTTTTGAACTCTCAACTTCCAAAACCCATGACGAATTATATCAAATCAACCCGGAATGATCTCATATTTTGCACACAAGTTCCAAATGATGTAACGAACCTATTTCAAATCTTAGAGCAACAATTCAAACTCGATATCATTAAAGTCAACTCCTGGTGAAACCTATGAAATTTCTAAACCTTCAAATTGCCAACTGTCGCTAATTAACGCCAAAACATTCAAGAAACTTCCAAATGCAAATCCATGTATACGCCCAAGTCCAAAATCACCAGTCACATCCTGGAATCCCAACCTCAAGGTCGTGATGGCGCCTAACATCCACTTGCTAGGAAAGCGACGTGAAATAATTAAACAACCAATTTTAACAGTTAAAAACACAATGGTGATATACAACGAGAAATAGAAACTCAGTCTAACATAGTACTAAAATAAATCACGTGACAATATCTACTCCCAAAAATTCAGAGTCACGAGTACACGAGAAACTAGAAGTCTACAAGCAAAGTTTGAAATAAATACAACTGTTCTGAAAGAAATAAATAGTAAAAGTTGGAAAAGGAAGGGGACTTCAAGGCACGACATCACACTTCGTGCTTTTACTCTCGTCCTCACCATGTAATAATAATATGAAATGTAATGGCACGACATCACTCTTCGTGCTTTTACTCTCTTCCTCACCATATACTAATGATAATATAAATTTGAGTAATAAACAATGCGGAGAATAAATTTAACGTCAATTATGGTGCCATAATACAAAACTTCAACTTCCAAAAAATATTCAACAACTTTGAAATAAGCAAAATTACGAAACAAATAATCAAAGAAGTAAGAATCTAACTTAAGCATGGATATCATGATTAACAAAGCAATTGTATACAAAGAAAGTTACACCTGCATGCTTTAACCCAGTACAATGCATAAGTACTCGTCACCTCACATATATGTTGTTCCCACACATAAAACACGTAGCAGTTAAATTAACAAGTCCTAATCCCTCAAGTTAAGGTTAACCACGACACATACCTCACTTCGCAATTAAATTAAGGCTCAACCGCAGCTTTTCCTCTAGAAGTAGCCTCCAAACCAATCACATCTAACAAAATATAGTTCAAATAATTCAAAATAAGCTTTAGAAACTACCCACGAGTGAAAAAGATTCAATCTTTGACTTTTTGGAAAAAAGTCAACCTTGAGCCGCTTGGTCAAAATCCTAGATTCATACACAAACCCGATTAAAAATTCACCCCCAAGCCCGGTTACGTGATTAGTTTCGAAATACAACCTCAATTTGAGGTCTAAAGCTCAATTTCTCAAATTCACTATTTCTACCTAAATCCATAATTTCTAACATGAAAAAGCATAGATTAAAGGATAAAATCAATGGGTTTTTTATGGAAATGGAAGGAAACAAGTTAAAATATACTAACCTATGAAGCAGAGATGAAAAACCTCTTCAAAATAGCCTCTAGGCCGAGCTCAAACTAGGAAATGGTGAAAATTGGGATAAATCCCGACATTGAGACATTTAAATCATTAGCCTCAGACCTTCTTCCCATTCGCGAAGGGCCTGACGCGATCGCGAAGAGCAGTGGCCCTAGTGGCCTATGCGTTCGCGATATGTTGCACACCTTTATGATAGTATGTCCTCCCTAGCCTTCGCGTTCGCGAGCCTGAGCTCGTGTTGGCATAGAACAACCCCTGCCACCCCTAGAAACTCACTTACCCATCGCATTCGCGAGTGAAGGGTCGCGTTCGCAAAGGGTAATCCCCGCGATGCTTCGCATTCGCGAAGGGTAATCCCTGCGATGCTTCGCGTTCGCGAAGGATAATCCCTGTGATGCTTCGCTTCCGCGACCGCTTCTCCATGTTACCCTTTCCGATCGCGAGAGTAGCATTGCGATCGCGAAGAACAAAACACCAGACTTCAGCAACAGTGAAAAACCAGCAACCTTCTAAGTCCAAAATCAATCTGTAGCCTATCCGAAACTCACCTGAGCCCCTCGAGCTCCAAACCAAATATGCACACAAGTGTAATAATATCATATGAACTCGCTCACGCGATAAAAGCACCAAAACAACACCAATAACTATGAATCGGACATCAAAATGCATGAGATTTTCAAATAAACTTAAGATCTTTCAAATCCATAGCCGAACGTCCGAATCACTTTAAATCCACTCCGTTTTGCACCAAATTTTGCAGAGAAGTCTTAAATAGAAAAATGAAAATATACCAAGTCCCGAAACTGAAATTCGAACTCGGTATCTATAAAGTCAACCTACGGTCAAACTTCAAAATTCCTTAAACCTTCAAATTACTAGTTTTCAACAAATCACGTCAAGACAAGTTAGGGCCTTCCGAATTCAACTCTAGGCATACGCCCAAGTTCAAAATCACAATACGGACCCACCGGGATCATCAAAATACAGATTTGGGTTCATTTACTCAAAATATTAACCGTAGGCAACTCAAATCATTTTAAGGCTAACATTCATGTTTTCTTCAGTTTTTCACATAAAAACTTTTCAGAATAAGGCACGGAATACGCACATAAATTGAGTAATGCTAAACGGAGCTAATCGAGATCTCGAAACATGGAAATAAAGGCTAAAACTCAAAATGACCTATCAGGTCATCACATCACTATACGGGCCTAATGAAACCATCAAAACACCGGTACGGGCTCAAATACACAAAAGTCAAACTTGGTCAAATCTTCCAACTTAAATCTTTTAACATAATATTCATTCTTTCACATCAATTATGAATCGCCTGAAAACCAAAACCGAGTGAAGCTTCTCAAGACTTCAAATAGTAGAACAAAATGTAAATGCTCAGAATGACCGGTTGGATCGTGGCATTCTCCCCCACTTAAACATACGTTCATCCTCAAATGTGCTAAGAGTCGTACAAAACCATCAAATCACTGTGTAAACTCATCATGCACATACCTGTGGGTGATCCCACGTCATCCCAATCGATACAAGCCAGACAACACAACCTTACTGAAGATCCTTCCTCCGACCATAGCCTATAAAACCTGGAATCAATCTCCAACATCCATAATCCACTACAAGACCCGATTCTCGCATCCACACACTGTATAATTCTGAACAGGTTCTATCAAGTCATAACCATAACCCAAGATATAATCACATGATATACCATATAACTAAGATACTCATAGCAATAATTTTCGATCACAGTAACTGCTCAAAAACAAATTCGGTATCGATAATAAGCCTCATATCAAATAAAACCTCATCCAAAAACCTTCTTACATTGCCGAGGTTAAAAGAAACACACAGAAACTCATAACCACTCATCAGATCAACAAGTCATGGAACTCTCTCTCCTCCAACAAGAACTATAGCCAAATTCTAAGTCGATCAGTAACATTATCCTTCCAAATATACCGTACTCAAATCTGATAGCACCCATTCTAGGTCCAATGACCTCATCCCAACAACTACAGCTGCTCTACTAAAAATGTTATACTTGTACAACCTAAAGCCACAAACCGTGCAATCCGTGGACCAATAAGCAACAACTCAAATATACCCAAACATGGAGAATTATTCAAATGAGAGAATTGTACTGCAAGCTCAGCAAGTACCACCATGAGCACAACGTTGTAAACCCATCACATAGGAAGAATCAAGACACATGAAATCAACCCAAAGGATCATAACCCAACATAACTGCGCCTGCAATGCGTGACCCAATCCAAACACCCGTCCTTATAAAATACCTCGAGTCATAATGCTCAAAATCAACAACCATACGCAAACCAACATCAAATACACGAAGTGCAGGACCTTGTTGTTATGAGTATTCTTAATTCATGAATTGTAGGGAGGGATTTATGTCACCACAAACAGAGACTAAAGCAAGTGTTCGACTCAAAGCTAGTGTTAAAGAGTACAAATTGACTTATTATACTCCTGAGTACCAAACCACGGATACTGATATATTGGCAGCATTCCAAATAAATCCTCAACCTGGAGTTACTTCAATTCCAATTAATTGTTTAAGGATAACCTCGATAGTGGTAGTACTTCCACAGAATGGAAGAACTTCGGAATCTAGTGTATGAATTAGTCTAACAATGAAAGAGATAACACACACTAGTACTACGTCTAAATACATGAGAGCAACCCGGAAACAAAGGATATCATGTGATGACAATTTCAACTAAGAGTAGCTCCACAATAAAAAGAATCACATAATGACACAAATGGATAACAACTCCTAATAAAGCATATAAGAGTAAACTCGACAAGTAAAGACTGTGATATATAACGACAAACTTCAAATAAAGCATGTGATAGTAGACATGACGAATAAAAGATATAACATGTGCTAATAATACCAAATAAGTATATAAAAGAAGCCAAAGAGTCTAAGTCGGTCAATTTTCCACATATAAGCCCAAGTACGTACTCGTCACCTCGTGTACACAGCTTCCACATGACACAAATAGCACAAATGACTCAAATCCTAAGGGGTAGTTCCCCCACACAAAATTAGGCAAGATACTTACCTCAAAGAAGCTAGACTGATACTCTAAAACCACCTTCTCTTATGAAACAACCTCCGGACGGCCCAAATCTAGTCAAAGCAACTTAAAATCATAAATAAAAACCATAGAAAATAATTTCGGATAATAAAGCTTCAATCTTTAATGAAAACTAAAAACTCAACCAAAAAATTCAACCCCCGGCCTGCACCTCGGAACCCGATAAAATTCATAAAATCTGAACACCCATTCCGATACGAGTCCAACCATACCGAATTTTGTTGAGACAGGGTATGTTCGTTATACCCTTCTTGACTCATTTAGGAATAACCAATTCATGGGGCGGTTTTTCCAATTCCGACATCAATTCATCCTTCAAATCATCACTTTACATTTTTGAAAGTTTTCAGAAAATATCTGTTTTTCCCCAACTCAAACTACTAATTTAATGATAAAAACAAAGATAAAATCATGAAATAAAATCAAATCCGGATAAAGAACATTAACCCCAATCCAACACATGAAGAACCCCTCAAAAATTGCTCAAATCTAAGGTCTACAACTCAAGATATGATAAAAATAGCCAAACCCTCAAAATAGAGTTCTTTATATTTCCGACCAGGTAACATGCATCGCGATCGCGGAAATTAGTTTGCAATCACGAAGAAGGAAATCATCAGCTGCCAAAGATGTGCTACGCGAACGCGAAAAGGGAGAACCGAACCCGATGCACCAAATCCCTAAAGCTACGTGGACGCGATGACACTCCGCGAACGCAAAGGCTAACACTCATGGCCTCCCCCAGCCTGGTCATTCACAATGCAATCGCGACCACAATATGCGAACACGGTGAGGCAAAACTCAAACTTGCATGATCGCGAACCACTCACTGCGAACGCAAAGAAGGAAAAATGATCAGCCACAAACAGCCTACGTGATAGCGGCTGGCACTTTGGGATCGCGAATAAAGACATCAGACACCAGAAATTCGCAGTCCAAAACATGGAGAAATGGCCCGCAGCCTATCCAAACCACACCTGGGGCCCCTGGCACCCCGCTGAAACATACCAACAAGTTCCATAACAAAACGCGGACTTGATCGACGCCTCAAATCACATCAAACAATAACAAAACCACGAGTCGCGCCTCAAATTGAACCTAATGAACTTATGAACTTTCAACTTCAACAACTCGTGCTGAATCATATCAAATCAACCCGGAATGACGTCAAATTTGCATACGAGTTCCAAATGACACAACAGAGCTATACCAACTCCCCGAATCAAAATCCGAACCCGATATCAACAAAGTCAACTCCCGATCAAACCTCTCAACCTTCCAAACCTTCAATATTCCAATTTTCGTCAAAATGCATCAAATTAACCTACGGACTTCCAAATCCAAATCCGGACACACGGGTAAGTCCAAAATTACCATACGAAGCTGATGGAATTATCAAAATACCATTCCGGAGTCATCTATACAAAAAACAAACTCCGGTCAACTCTTACCGCTTAAGCTTCTAAAACAAGAATCCTTCTTCCAAATTAATCTCGAATCATCTGAAATCCGAACTCGACCACACACGCAAATCATAATACATAATACGAAGCTGCTCGAGGCCTTAAGTCACCAAACAGAACGCTAATTCTCAAAACGACTGGTCGGGTCGTTACATGTGAAGAGGAATAGCATTTATGCTCCGGTGAGGAGGTGTGAGAAGCTGGCATTGGAGAGCCAATGAGAGGTAGAGGCAGGCCGAAGAAGTATTAGGGAGAAGTAATTAGTCAAGATATGACATTGCTCCAGCTTACTGAGGACATGACCATGGATAGGAAAGGGTGAGAAGTTGAGAATAAAGGTTAAGGGTTAGGTAGCTGAGTTTTGACCTTGTTCGTGACAGTAGATTTGATACACCACCTGGTATTTTTCATATTTTTTCGTATCACTAGATTTATATTACTGCTTGCTGTTGTCTTTTGTTTCAATTTTTTTATTGCATTAACTATTGCCAGTTTTGTATTTTCGCTTCGGTTGTTAGATCGGTTTGCTTGTTATTGGCCCTCCTCTTTCTCCCTCCTGAGCCGAGGGTCTTCCATATATAGAAATGAAATGAACTAGCCTCGGTAGTGTCATCATTTTCTTTAAAGAATTTAAAACATCCACTTAGTCGATGCAGGGGATGGTGGCATTTTTCGTCCAGAATTTTACAAAATCAATAAAATTTGAGTACTAGCAATTAACTCGAACCCATAACAACAGAATATTGTGAGTTGTAAAAAACAATAAGAGAAGAAGAGATGGAATTCTAATGTGTTATACGTTTTGTGAGTTGTAGAAAGCAATAAGAGAAGAAGAGATGGAATTCTAATGTGTTCTACGTTTTTGGAGAGGCAACAGGTATTTTTAAATATTTTTTTCATGTTTGTTCAATTAACAGACAAATCCGTTTATTATGAAACTCAACAGTCATCTTATTTAATTTTTAAATTAGTTAAAATTGTTTTAGTCAAATAAAAATAACTTTTATTAAAATAAAAAAGTAAATGACTGAAATTTGACCAATTTCGAGCCTAATCTTGATTATTAATAATATAGTCATACTTTGATTTTTCAATTTATTCAAATCATATATGACAAGTGATTTAAAACAATTCTACCTTCTTTTATTTATTTTTTCAACGAGGACAAGCTTACTTCTCCCAAAAACTAACCTTTAGTGTCATGTAAGATTATAGACTAGCTCGGAATTGTAAATTGGTTAGGAGATTGTGCCATCGTGTTTCACTTGTATGGGATTGTTTATGGAGATTCCTACTCCTAATTGATAATGTTAATTTGTTGATTTCCATCTTAAGTAGGAGTTTGACTTTTTACTTGAACTCAAATTAATAATGTCATGTGGATATTTTAGGTAATTAGAAAGCTGGATATGTACAAGGGAGAAGGTCTTCTGTTATATATATATATAATATATAATCTCGCACTAGATAAAATAATTATTTAATTATTTTACTGATATTTAAGAATAGTCATTTGATTTATTTTTCTAATATTTAGGACTTTAAAATTAACTATATTTTATGTATTAAATATTTCTTTATTTAAATTATACAATATAACAGATTTGTAAAGAAGAGCAAAAACATTTTTAACTGATTAATTCAAACTGATTTCCTTGAAAACGAATTCGAGCACTATCACGATTTTCACTAGAGGACCTTTTGACTTAAGTCTTAGGCTATATAAGAACATGATAATTTCAAAACTTTCAATTCCTTTTAGGTTTAGAACTCTTTATAAATATATAAAGTCTATATATCCCAAAGAAAATCTCAAAATGAATTAATGAAGTTCGGAGAGGGATTCAAGGTTTCGTACAGATGCACTAATATTCATCTTCGAGGTAAAAGATATTGTGTTTGCTCGTATAGGCAAAAGTGGCTAGAAGTGCAAACTCGAGTGGAATGACCTCTAAAACAGGACAACGCCTAACTAAAGCCTATATGGCCTCAACCTCCAAAGATTCAAGGTCCTCAAAATGATTCTGCAAAAATTACCCAATTTTGCAAAAAGGGCCAATATGCCCAAAGAAGGCTAAGAATGCAAATGAAACAAGGGTGGGCTTTAAAACAAAAAGACATCCGGTTGTGGACTCAAGACTCTCTCGGCATGATTCAACAAGCTAATTTTGCAAAAATAACCCTATTTTGCAACAAAAAAACGATATGGCCAAATTGTCTAGACATGCAAGACTCGACTTAATGTGGAAAGTTGGCATTTTTAAGATTTTAGAATTTCCTATGTTTGATTTAAAGTGGACTTTGGTGTTATCGATGTCTGTTTGGAGTTCCGAGCATTGTAATAGATTCATATTGTGATTTATCACTTGTACGTAAAATTTGGCGTTATTCCGATATGTTTAAATGTGATTCGGACGCCTTCGTCGAAGTTTGAATGTTTGAAAGTTGAAAGAAGGATTTTGATCATCGATTTGTGATTTTGATGTTATTCGTGATGTTTCGAGCCATTGGATAAGTTTGGATAAAGTATTCGGACTTGTTGGTGCGATTGGACGGGGTCCCGAGGGCCTCGAGTGCAATTCGGAGTGGTTTCGGACCATTTCATCTTGTCTTGTAATGGTGGTTTCTGGTTTCAGGTTGTTCATCGCGATCACGGTGACAGGCTCGCAATCGCGTAGTGTTGATGGGAGTTGGGTGAAGTTGTTCTTCGCGATCGCGTATGGAGGCTCGCGATTGCGATGTTTGATCAGATGGTTCATCGTGTTTGCGTGGAAAGGGTCGCAAATGCAAAGTGTTAGCGAGGTGGCCTGGGCTAGGAAGGTTGTTCTTTGCGATCGCAGGCATTGGTTTGTGATCGCGTAAGGTGTTGGTCTGAGGCATGATGGTTTGGACTTCGCGTTCGTAGAGTTGGGCTCGCGTTCGCGTAGGCTGTTCAGGCAAAGGTTAGCGATCATGTTTCCTTGGTCGCGTTAATGTAGAAGAAATCTATGGCAAGGCTGGCTTGGCCTTCGCGACTGCGAGGGGACTTCCAAGATCGCGAAGATGAAGGACCTAGGCAGACTTGATTTTTACACGGGATGTGGCTCATTTTCTCTCATTTTCACTTAGTTGGGCAATTTATGTAGCTCTTGGATGGGAGCTTTACATCATCTATTAAGAAGTAAGTTATTCCCACTTGTTATATGATAAATACATGGATTATATATGGATTTAAACATAGAATTATGTAGAAATGTGGGATTTTGGAAGAAAACCTAGAATATAGTATTTTGGATTTTGACTAAGCAATTGGATGTGGAATTAGAGATAAAGTATCTATTTGAGTTCGTGGTGCTGTCGGTAATGATTATCTCTTCAAAATATTTTGGAATCCAGGCACGTGAGCCCGATTGTTGACTTTGTTGACTTTTCAAGCGTAGTTGGGAATTTGTTATTAATTGTTAAATTATGAGTAATGGAGTTTATTTTGATTTGTTTGCATATTGTTTGGCTAGTTTTTGATTGTTCAGCACTGGTTGAGGTGTTAGAGAGGCGTTGGAGCTGGTTATGAAACTTCATTGCAAGGTAAGTCTCATGTCTAACCTTGTGAGAGGAAATTTACCCCGTAGGTATTATTGTATTTGCTATGTGCCATATATTGTGGGGGCTACACACATGTGAGGTGACGAGTGTTCGTGCATATGCTAGAATTCATTATTAGGTTCGGGTAGACTTAGAGTCACGTTATGCCGTAATTATAATATTTGAGTTCTTCTTGCCTGTTTAATTGCTTTAATATCCCTTTTTTCCGAGGCTAGACCTAAAGTATCAAACTTATGATTCATGATATATGAGAGCTAATTGATTAGCAATAGAGATTTCACTTCCTATTACGGATTTTTCCCGTGTTGTATGTATTAGTTTGGAAGTTTTATGGAATTTTACAACTCATATATTCGTGAGTGGGGCTAGTGACTCGTCAAGTCTTCACTATTCCTATGGGATCGGGTTGATCGCCTTAGCAGTATCATTATAGGATGGAGTCGTTCGCCTCGGAAGTATTATGAGATGCATCTATGGTTCGTGCTGGTCGACCAAGAACCATAGAGTTCGAGTTTTAAACGTATAGCTGATCTTCAAGTAATGTTAATGGAAATGAACGGGCGCTTATAGCTAGTGGACGAGAGTGGGCTCAGGACGATTAACTGATTTCGTGGTGTTATTACCAGGGAAATGACGTTGGAAGATGTCAATATGGGGTTACACATGTGGGCTATTTCCTGTGAGGATGTTAGGAGTTGTGTGATCCCTAGTAAAGTTCCTATGAATAGCTCTACCTTCTATCCAATGGAGTGTATGTACTGCAATATGTGCTTGGATCACTTGAAGAAGATGGTACGATTGTCAAGAGGTCGAGTGTGGGATTGTCACTGATAATTCGAGATGTATTAGGATTAGTGCAACAAGAATTTATGAGAATTGTGGTGCGTTAACAGTTTGAGATCATAGTAACTGATAAGGAGAAGTTATTGTACGTTTTGGATTTATGTGATTGTAGCTTAAAGCTAAGTGAGGGAGTCCACCGTCTATGATTGGGTCACGTGGTTGTGTGCCTCTTGTTCATCGGTACATTGGTGGATTAGCTGTGACTGAGGGAGGGGAACATCGGGGATGATTCGAGCAAGAGATTGATGGGCGTGTGTGTTATATTTTTTTGCCTTATCGGTTTATGTGAAGGTTGGGGAACGACTCAGATTTTATACTTCTTGTGGATGTAATATACAAGGAAAAGAATTCATTTGGTTGCTTCTTTGGAAGTGTTTGTATGCTAATAGAGCACTAGTGTTTGGTTATATACTCGGGACCAGGACAGAGTGGGTGACTCTCAACGATGGATCTAGTGGGTTCAAGAAGTTGAGTGCGGCGCCTAAGGATTTTCGGGTTCGTTATGTGGCTGAGGATTGGGTTTTGCAAAAAAGTGTGAAAGGTACTTGGAGTATTTCTATATTGTCATTGGGTCTATGGCGCAATGTTAGAAAAATGGGAGAAACAACTTTGGATTCGTAGAAGACCTAATCAGCGTGGGTGTATCTGTTGGAGATGCTATTGAGCGCATGAAAGGGGTGTTGACGGCCAATTTTGACCCTCCTTTTTAAAATAAATTTACTTATACTTAATAATTTACAATAAATATTTTGAAAGTATTTTCTATTAATAAATACCTATTTCTACAAATTAATTCAGTATTGGTTTTGAAATTAATCACTTAGTATTAGTTTATGTAATTACAAATATACTTACTATTTTAAGATTATTAAAATAACTTTTATATACATCACCTAGGCATTATAATTACTTACTCCTTAATTTCTAGTTAATTAGACTACTATGTTAATAATTTGAAATTAATGCTATAATTCAAAAAATGAAGCATTTATAAACAATTAATTAAAATAGTTAGTAATGTCTATAATAATTATAATTTTACAACATTTTATTGAAAACTATTAAGCTTATTTGATTTAATTTAATTATAAAAGGGATCAAAAGAGGCTAAAGGCTATAATTGCAATTCTTGATCAAAGACCAGGTTGAGAAGGATGTGCACCACACCAGGTTAGATAGGATTAGAAATAAGGTTATTCGCGACAAGGTGGGTGTGGCCCCTATTGTGGACAAGATGCGGGAAGCGGCTTA
This sequence comes from Nicotiana obtusifolia, assembly GCA_002018475.1. Classification (NCBI taxonomy): domain Eukaryota; kingdom Viridiplantae; phylum Streptophyta; class Magnoliopsida; order Solanales; family Solanaceae; genus Nicotiana; species Nicotiana obtusifolia. The sequence continues at coordinate 5,338 of MCJB01011166.1, read as the reverse complement.
GGTGGTTGGTCATGTGAGGAGGAGGAGCACAGACGCCCCGGTGAGGAGGTGTGAGAGGTTGACATTGGAAGGCCTACGGAGAGGTAGAGGTAGGCCAAATAAGAGGTGGGAAGAGGTGATTAGGCAAGACATGGCGCAGCTTCAGCTAATCGAGGACATGGTCCTTGATAGGAAGGTATGGAGGTCAAGGATTAGGGTAGTAGAGTAGGTAGTCTAGAGTGTTCATAACAGTGTATTGGCACGAAATCTTGCTTTCTATTGGTAGCATATTTTTATGACTATCCGTTGTTTCTCTCATTGTTGATCACATTATTGTCTTGTTGTTTTTATTCTATTTTTATATGGCTTTTTGGTACTGTCCCTCCTTATCTATATTTTTTTAAAGTGGTGCTTATGCTTTCCTGAGCCGAGGGTCTATTGGAAACAGCCTCTCTATCCTCACAAGGTAGGGGTAAGGTCTGCGTATACACTACCCTCCCCAGACCCCACGGTGTGGGATAATACTAGGTATGTTGTTGTTGTTGTTGTTGTTGTTGTTGTTGTTGTTGTTGTTGTTGTATCAAAGACCAAGTGGCTATCTTTTAAATCATCTCTAGCCCAATACCCAAGCCCTCCGCAAATACCCAGTCCAAGTCAACCCCTCTCTTTGCACCCTGGAATCCTTGCCACTCCCTTTAAACTAATAGTTGCGCGCCATGTCGCCTATCTCAATACTCACATAACAAATACAACTGATCCGAGTCGTCCATCCCACAGATCAACGTCTCTGAATTTGTCTTTATTTTTCTTTTAATTTTAATATCCCCAGCAAGCTTAATCTTGGCCATTGAAACCAAGGATCTAGCAGCCCTCAAATTTCGTCCATAAAAAAGCGTAACTCCCAAATTATCAGGACCGTTGATCCAACGATCAACGGCCCAGATCTCTACCCCTAAGTTTAACCTAAAGAGACGACCCCAACTATTCTCTTAACCCTAATCATTTCCACATTCTTTCCTCTTTCATTCACTTTTCTCTCACCCTCCCATGAACATCAATCAACAGACCTTGCATAAGTTCGTGCAAAGGCATGAGATTTCTCAGCAAATCATTTCTCCTGCTTCCCTATCCGTGAATCTCGCTGATATTTCCTTCTTCATTGATAAAATCTGCAATACCAAAATCTGAACCTTAGAACCAAAATATTGCTTCATCTTTGTTCTTTCAAATCCAAACTCGTAGAATCATTCGCTTTGTCCCTAGGCTGTGAGGCCTGTGATTCACTTTCCGTTTTTACTGATTAAATTCAAAACCCCTCAAATTTGAAACCCTGGCTTGAAGATATAACTTCAAATCACTTAAATCTGCTCTCGCTCCGTCAAATCGGAGCATGCATGGAGTTTTGCAGAGGATTCATTATGAGGATTCTTTACCTAGAGGTCAAACACAGTGCCTCTAGGTTTTAAGTCGTGACTGATGGTCTTCTGCCTTCAACAATTGATCTCTCTCTCCTCAAGTAAAAATCCTCGCTGTTTTCCCCTCTACTCTTCTTTGATTTCACTCAGCTTGCTCACATCATCAGCTCATCGTCATCTTCCACTATCAAATTTGAATTTTGTTGAACCCTAGAGGCATTTAATGCCGCTATAAAATGAGCCCTCAATGCTCTCATCTAAAAGGCCAGACCTAACACGAACACAAAAAGTAACACTAAGATTTCATAAAAGTTAGGCTCTTTACTGATTTCAGGTTTCTCTTTTCATTTCTGAGTGCTTTCACTGCTCAAGCATGAAGCTTTGGTTCGTAGGCAATTAGAAAGAATCTTTGTTTGGTCTGCTGCCCTAGAGAAGGTCAGTACACCTCCAACCTTTCTCTTTTGATTGTCTTACTCGAATATCATGAACATGATGTTGTCTTTTGTTAATTGTGTTTATTTATGATGTTTGTCATTAGTGTGTAGATGTTATTTCCAGTTCATGATAATGTGTTGTTAACTTATGGTCATTTTTCATACTTATGAATATCTCTAAATGGTATTGATTAAATTGTCTTGTGACCTTAATGACTTTCATTCTGATTTCAAATAGTCTACATAATTAAGTTTTCTTAATATGCCTCAATAACTTCTAATGTTTGCTTAGGCTTTAGATTTTCTTTAAGTGATTCTGCTGTGGTCTCTATCTCTACCACACTATTTTCTACATTCTATTGTTCTGTAGTCGAGGTTGTTGTTCAATAATTCTAACTAGAACAGACCTGAAAGCTCATGGTTTAACCCTTCACCATTTAGCTGAAGCATGTGTAAGTTTAAGTGTCTAAATGATCTCCTTCTCTATATAAGTGGTTGTTAGTTCTAAGAGCAGCTTCTGAGTCATTACTATGATAGTCTTATGCTTGTGTTTAACTATTGGTTGCATCTCTAAGTCTCTCTATATGAAACAGTCTTATTAAGGTGAACTTTTATGAATATTAGTAACCCTTTTGCATATATTTTGTTATGATCAAGTTATCTTTTCATAAAAATAGGTTATAATCGTGTTTGTTATAGTTGAATGATAATTATTTTTAAGTTGAGCATAACTGCCTCATGTTTAGATGCTAATCTTAGTCTGTACAGCTGAATTAAACCTGTTTGGTACAATATCTCCCTTGCCTTTAATCCCCTTTACGACATTGCTGACTTGGTCTCATAATAAGTGAAACTCACTCTGTCTGTGTAAGATCATAACCTCATTTGAAACATCTATGTGTAGTTGAATGAAAATGTTGCATGTACCTCTATTTGTCTTCATGATTTCATATTCCTGTGCATTGTTTTGAAATTGCACCCAGTCCTCTCTTTCTCTGCTAATCTGAACTGAACCTAGTCTGTAAATCCTAAGAGAAACTTCTTATTGCTACTGCTTAGACATAATATTTTACCTAAGGTCAATACTATTATAAAGATGCGATTCTTCCCTTAATTCCAAAATGAAGTAAGCTTGATAATCTGTGATCCTGTTAAGCACCTTTAGGAATTCCATGTTTGAATCTGTAAACTTGTAGTCATACTAAGAGTCCTGATTATGTTCTGGTATCTTTAATAACACTTGTAGAGGTTACTAACTATGACTGTTTGTCCGAACCTTTACTAATGCTTTAAAGAGTTCCAAGTAATGTTGTTAACCTATGTGTGTGCTAGTGGTAAGACCTACGCTAACCAATCTGAGATCAGTCTGCTAGGACAGAGGCATCTGTATTTTTGGGTTGCTGCAAATCCAAACTGTGTGCTCTTTATCTATCCTTAAAGTGTGATCCCGAGTGTTTGGTTCTTTAGCAGTAATATTATAGTGTTCTTACCTCTATGTGTGTTTGGAATCTGACCTTCATACTTGTTTAATGTATGTTTCATTCATTTAATATTGGAAATGTAGTTATAAAAATGAAATTGTTTCTGTGTCATTATATTAACAAGAGGAAGTATACTTCTGTGGTAGGGCGTATTATGGTAGTTGGCTTACGTTGAAAGAGCCTCATTGGCACTTAAACCTATAGAGAAAAATGAGTCGTAGTGGTTAGGGTATCTGGGAGTAGATTCTAACCCTAGGTTGGGCTGCTCTCCCCGTCATAAGCATTGACCTGTGCCTTGAGACACTTGGGAACTTTGAAGTGTCGGGGGATTCAAAGGGGGCGTCGACCTTGAGTGGAACTCTCTCTGTAGCCCTTAATTCATTGACACTTATTATTCTCTTTCGGTTTAGTTTTTAATGACAACGAAAGGTTTTCAATGTAAATTATTTACCATATATAACCGCCACATTAGTATAAGTTCTCATAGTATTTGAATATTGATAGTTTGTTCTGTTTTGCTCCAATCATTTACTTATGTGTTTCATGCATGATTGAATATACAGAATATGTATCTAATGGCCTTCTCTTTTTTTACATGTACATTTGTTTGGGCCTGTTGAGTTCGTAAGGAACTCAGGCCCAAGTCCAACATTGCTATCTTTCTAGAAATTCGAAGTTAGTTGTCGCTGTCCCTATTACTGTCGGGCCTGCCTATTTGAGGCCCAATACCAGAGTCCAATCCTTTCCTCTAACTCATTTAATATTTACTACTTCATTTCCTTAGTGTTACTACCTTGTCGCATTTTGCTACGTTCTTGTTGTTGTTTTATCTCACATGTATACAACAATTATATATTAGATTAAATGCGTTACTTTATATCTTAAGGCATATAAAACTTAGGCAAGCCTTAAATAACATAGGATTAATGTTATAACCCATATTTGTACGTGTTAGATTACACTGTAAGATAGTCTACCTTGGTTCGAGAAGGGAATTACCTTGGAGACAATAAGAGTTTAGTCCTATTGGTCCTAAACGATTCAAAGGTGTACAAGGGCGGTTAACAAGTATTAGAGGATAAACGAGTTAAGGAAGTTGTAACTCGCGTTTTTGGGAAAATCGAGAGGTGTTTAACATTACCAAAATGTCATGTTTTAAGGTATTTGAATGATATGATATCCGTTTCATAAGTCTTGAAGTCAAACGAGTTATGAAACAAAAGTCGACAAAAGTTGTCGCAACTTAGGTTCACAATTTTACTTAAACGTTAGGTCAAATATTTCTGCGATTTTCTCCCAATTTACAAGGAGTTACGGGGTAATCTACCTACCAAATTAAAGGTCTATGAGTCTAGTTTCCAATGCTTCAAACCGTTTGTCAATACGATCTCGGAGTATTGAGATAATTACATTTCCGTAGAACTGCGCAGGCTGGTAGGTGACAAGTAGGTGCATCACCTACTTGCCAAAATTAAGTGCTAAAAGTTAAAAGCCCCAAGTCGGTTATAAGAGGGCTTTTAATAGCTTTTAAAGCCTGATAATTCATTATCATTTCCAGCTTCAAAAACCTAAAGAACCCCTGCAACCCCTCCCCAAAATAACACCACACAAACCCTAATCGATTTTACCCTCTTTCAAGTTCTAGTTGAAGGTAAACCCTAGGCTTGAGGAACCAAAGCAAGGGCTGAGTTATCTATCAACAAAGGTGAGTTTACTGCTCTATTTTATGCATGTTTTATACTGATTAGGTCTTGGTAAGTCGTTCTATGTGTGTAAGAACTCACGGGACGGTGATCGGAAGCCGTGAGTTCAAGTTGTTCACCTGTAGCGGACTGTTTTGTGGACTGTTTTGTGTTGCTGTAAAGCTGCGTGTTTCACTACTTATTTGTGGAGTTTTTGAGGAGGAAGGGTGTGGATAAACACCATATATGTTTAGGGTTGTGGCCTAATAGTTGCTTGTAACATTTCCGTATCGTTTGACACGACTATAGTGGCCATTGTACGTATGAAGTGATTGGTTTGTGTGTGG